>OX596076.1:4062500-4200000 GCA_951394005.1 Protophormia terraenovae
TTCGGGCGGATATTTTTATGGAAGCTAGGTGAAATAATGGACCGATCACAACCAATTTCAATACGCTTCGTTCAAATTTCATTAATTTATGTTCAAAATTGCGATCCTTAGTTTGATTACAAGGTTTACATGGACAGAAAGACGGACATATGGACATCGATAATCGACTCAAGAACTAATTCTAAATCTACTGGTATAAATTAATATGGGTCTTAGACCAGTATTTTTGGTTTTACAAACGTCAGCTCAAACGCATAATACCCTTCCCACCTATGGTGGTGTAGGTTATAAAAAAAAATAATGTCAGCAAAAAATAAAGAAAAGTTAAAAATCGAAAATTTAGAAGAATTAAGCAAATCAAATATGACTACGATTTGAACTAGAGACAAATCCATAGCCAAGAGAATAAACTGCACAAACCAGTTCCAGTTTTTTTTTTCTTTTTTGTTAAATTAAATTCTCTCTAACCTACTTAATGCCATATTCTTTAAAAAAATAAAAAAATCTTTGGCTTAATAAGTAGTTTTAAAATACGAAATCTCAATTCTTTGCAGCACATTTTTTTAAAAGTAAATAAGCAACAAAAGCGTTTTCCTCTCTTTTGCGTTTTTTGTTTTACTTAAGAAATGTTCAGGCGTAATAAACATTTGTAAAAAATGACACATTCATTGTAAATGCCATTTGTGAGGTGCCAGGCAAATGGACTTTTTTGTTTTTAAGCAAACAATTGTCAACCAGAGACATACTGACACGTTTTTTTTTTGTTTTGTTATTGCTGTGACTTTTGTTGGGATTTAAAATGTAAAACCAACCATTAAACTGAAGAAGGAGTAAAATTAAATGGTATATTCTAAAGTCGAATTGTAATAGAGAAAGTTAATGTAGCAGGAAAGATGCTGTTGTTGGAAAGAATGTAAAGAAAACTTCATCATAAACTGGAGACAGGGTTAAATATTAGTATAATCATACTTATACTTATACTAATACTAATACTTATACTCATACTCATACTTATACTTATACTTATACTTATACTTATACTTATACTTATACTTATACTTATACTTATACTTATACTTATACTTATACTTATACTTATACTTATACTTATACTTATACTTATACTTATACTTATACTTATACTTATACTTATACTTATACTTATACTTATACTTATACTTATACTTATACTTATACTTATACTTATACTTATACTTATACTTATACTTATACTTATACTTATACTTATACTTATACTTATACTTATACTTATACTTATACTTATACTTATACTTATACTTATACTTATACTTATACTTATACTTATACTTATACTTATACTTATACTTATACTTATACTTATACTTATACTTATACTTATACTTATACTTATACTTATACTTATACTTATACTTATACTTATACTTATACTTATACTTATACTTATACTTATACTTATACTTATACTTATACTTATACTTATACTTATACTTATACTTATACTTATACTTATACTTATACTTATACTTATACTTATACTTATACTTATACTTATACTTATACTTATACTTATACTTATACTTATACTTATACTTATACTTATACTTATACTTATACTTATACTTATACTTATACTTATACTTATACTTATACTTATACTTATACTTATACTTATACTTATACTTATACTTATACTTATACTTATACTTATACTTATACTTATACTTATACTTATACTTATACTTATACTTATACTTATACTTATACTTATACTTATACTTATACTTATACTTATACTTATACTTATACTTATACTTATACTTATACTTATACTTATACTTATACTTATACTTATACTTATACTTATACTTATACTTATACTTATACTTATACTTATACTTATACTTATACTTATACTTATACTTATACTTATACTTATACTTATACTTATACTTATACTTATACTTATACTTATACTTATACTTATACTTATACTTATACTTATACTTATACTTATACTTATACTTATACTTATACTTATACTTATACTTATACTTATACTTATACTTATACTTATACTTATACTTATACTTATACTTATACTTATACTTATACTTATACTTATACTTATACTTATACTTATACTTATACTTATACTTATACTTATACTTATACTTATACTTATACTTATACTTATACTTATACTTATACTTATACTTATACTTATACTTATACTTATACTTATACTTATACTTATACTTATACTTATACTTATACTTATACTTATACTTATACTTATACTTATACTTATACTTATACTTATACTTATACTTATACTTATACTTATACTTATACTTATACTTATACTTATACTTATACTTATACTTATACTTATACTTATACTTATACTTATACTTATACTTATACTTATACTTATACTTATACTTATACTTATACTTATACTTATACTTATACTTATACTTATACTTATACTTATACTTATACTTATACTTATACTTATACTTATACTTATACTTATACTTATACTTATACTTATACTTATACTTATACTTATACTTATACTTATACTTATACTTATACTTATACTTATACTTATACTTATACTTATACTTATACTTATACTTATACTTATACTTATACTTATACTTATACTTATACTTATACTTATACTTATACTTATACTTATACTTATACTTATACTTATACTTATACTTATACTTATACTTATACTTATACTTATACTTATACTTATACTTATACTTATACTTATACTTATACTTATACTTATACTTATACTTATACTTATACTTATACTTATACTTATACTTATACTTATACTTATACTTATACTTATACTTATACTTATACTTATACTTATACTTATACTTATACTTATACTTATACTTATACTTATACTTATACTTATACTTATACTTATACTTATACTTATACTTATACTTATACTTATACTTATACTTATACTTATACTTATACTTATACTTATACTTATACTTATACTTATACTTATACTTATACTTATACTTATACTTATACTTATACTTATACTTATACTTATACTTATACTTATACTTATACTTATACTTATACTTATACTTATACTTATACTTATACTTATACTTATACTTATACTTATACTTATACTTATACTTATACTTATACTTATACTTATACTTATACTTATACTTATACTTATACTTATACTTATACTTATACTTATACTTATACTTATACTTATACTTATACTTATACTTATACTTATACTTATACTTATACTTATACTTATACTTATACTTATACTTATACTTATACTTATACTTATACTTATACTTATACTTATACTTATACTTATACTTATACTTATACTTATACTTATACTTATACTTATACTTATACTTATACTTATACTTATACTTATACTTATACTTATACTTATACTTATACTTATACTTATACTTATACTTATACTTATACTTATACTTATACTTATACTTATACTTATACTTATACTTATACTTATACTTATACTTATACTTATACTTATACTTATACTTATACTTATACTTATACTTATACTTATACTTATACTTATACTTATACTTATACTTATACTTATACTTATACTTATACTTATACTTATACTTATACTTATACTTATACTTATACTTATACTTATACTTATACTTATACTTATACTTATACTTATACTTATACTTATACTTATACTTATACTTATACTTATACTTATACTTATACTTATACTTATACTTATACTTATACTTATACTTATACTTATACTTATACTTATACTTATACTTATACTTATACTTATACTTATACTTATACTTATACTTATACTTATACTTATACTTATACTTATACTTATACTTATACTTATACTTATACTTATACTTATACTTATACTTATACTTATACTTATACTTATACTTATACTTATACTTATACTTATACTTATACTTATACTTATACTTATACTTATACTTATACTTATACTTATACTTATACTTATACTTATACTTATACTTATACTTATACTTATACTTATACTTATACTTATACTTATACTTATACTTATACTTATACTTATACTTATACTTATACTTATACTTATACTTATACTTATACTTATACTTATACTTATACTTATACTTATACTTATACTTATACTTATACTTATACTTATACTTATACTTATACTTATACTTATACTTATACTTATACTTATACTTATACTTATACTTATACTTATACTTATACTTATACTTATACTTATACTTATACTTATACTTATACTTATACTTATACTTTTGCTTATGCTATAAGTTATGGGCTAGTTAATGTGCTATAGGTTTGGCTATTGTTTGAGCTAATGACTGCTATTGTTTAAATTATTGATTAGGCTCTTGGTTAGTCTATGGTCGATACTATTGGCCATTTTCTGGATTAAATACAAAACATTTTGCTGTTCTATTAACTATATTGATTTAAAATTTATTACCAGTCCTAATTGTGCTATACTCTAAACTACTTATACTGTTTGCTGGAATATTGATAAAGCAATTCGTTTGGTACTAAGCTATATTATTGGTTTGGCTATTGGCTATGATAATGGCTATTAGTTGAGCTAATAACTACGCTATTGACTGGTCTATTGTCTAGATTATTGGCTAGGCTATTGACTGCACTTTAGGCTAGTTTATTAGCTAATTTATAGACTATAAATTTGGCTATTAGCTATGTCAATTACTAAATACTATTGCCTGGATTATTAACTAGGCTGTTGACTTCACTATTGTCTAGTTTATTTACAAATCTATTTTGACTATAAACTATACTATTGGACAGGCTATTGGCTAAATATTGGCGAAATTGTTGACTAAGCCTAACAAGGCTGATTTCTTAACTGTAATATTTTTAGAATATTGGCTATACTATTTATTAAGATATTGATAATATTGCAACCTATTTTATTGTATTGCCATGGCTTTCGGCTAGGATTATGGCTTTCGGCTGGGCTAAGGATAGTCCAGCTTTGAACTGGACTATTGACAAGACTATTGTCTAGTCTATTTACAAGGCTATTTGCTAGACTATTTACAAGGCTTTATGCAAGACTAAGCTAATGGCTAAGATATAGGCTAAACTGTTGACCAGATCTAACTACGCTGTACACTTAATTATAACATAAGCTAGAAAATTTACTAGAATATTGGTTGGTCTGTTGACTATACTATGTACTAAGCTTTTAACAATACTATTCCTTATGTTACTGGATTGGCTATTGACTTGGATAATGGCTATTAGCATGCCTATTTACTAGCCTATTTGCTAGTCTATTTACTTGAATATTTGCTGGACTATTGATAAGTGATAAGGATTTTTACAGGACTAATAATTAATTAAATATTGGCTAAACTGTTGACTAGACTAGGTTCGACTACGCTATTGCTTTGACTATTTTTAAGCTATTGATTAGGCTTAACAAGCTTTTAATTTTAACTATAATATTACTAGGCTATAGACTAATTTATTGAAAAGATTACTGGCTTAATTATTGAATATAATATTGGCTATATCATTGACATTTTTGTTTAAATTGTTTGCTAAATTATTGACTAGAAAAGACTAGCCTGATTGGTCTATATGCTGTGCTATTAGTTTTACTATTTACTTAGCTATTAAATAAAATATTGTCTATGTTATTGACTAGAATAATGCCTAGGCTATTTTCTAAGCTATTACTTTATCTATTGCTAGACTGTCAAACATAGATTATGTCAAAATCTAGGTTTTTGTAGCCCTAATAATAAATAAAAATTAATATTCATATTATAATGTAGGTGGATATAAATCATTTATTATCATCGTATCATACATACACAGTAGGTGTAATGAGATAATACCTCACAGTTTGCAAGTAATTTTGTAAACCCATACGAAATTGGAATCTTTATATTAGAGACCTTTTTTTTTGTGACATATTTTGCTCTCAGCAATATTTAAACAAAATTTGGAAGATTGATCTTGGTAGTGTATCTGTTAGATCAGATAGCTACTTTATTTCTATCAATTCAACAAATTTATAGATCCTTTGTTTTGTAGAAGTTTCAACTGATAAGCTCTCACATATATGCAGATACAGGGGAAATCATATTTTCAAGTACAATATTTTGAAGTGGACAAATACCTTTCAGTTTAAAAGGTAAATTTGTAGTCTATGCAAAGGAAATAGGGAAATGGATGTTGATCACATTGATATTGTGATTGATAATCTACTGCGAAACAAATGATTAGATTGCAAAAAATGAATATGGATTGTGTTTGAATATAATTTTTTTAAGGTCAATGGGTATTGAAAATTTATTCCATGGCTCAGGATTTCCTTAAAAGAAATTAGGAATAAGTAGAGGGACCTTGTTTATCATTATCCTTGCTCTTTGAGGCTTTCAATAAATATTTTTTTTTTAATTTACTTTTTATGTAGAGCTGCATAAAGTCTATGCTGCTGCCTTTATAAATACTTACACTTTTGTTGGTCCTGCAGGTTATATTTTAGTTGTTTAGAGTGTTGACTTTTTCACTTTTGCTTTTCAAGTGAAATTCAACAGTTTTTTTTTTTTCATTTCTACTACTTAAGGCTGTTTATTTAAAAATAATTTCTAAAAAGATGTATATAAGTATATAATTTCAGCAATTTTATAATGTCACACTAATGGGACATATAATTATATAAAAACAAAACAAATATCTCTACAGACACATAATAATAATGAAAGGTGACCTAATTCTTTTTTTGCTAGAATAATTTAAAGTAATTATAAGTAGCTATATAGGAGAAATTAAATTGAAAGGAATTTAATAAATCTAAAGACGAAATATGTTTAAATTTTCTTTAAATTTATTTTAAATGAATTTATAAATTAGTGGGATTGGTATTAAGAAATTAATATTAAGCATGCGCAGTGTGGTTATCATATTGAGTAATTTATAATATAGAAGCCTTGTTCCCTTAAAGCTAAATTTGAGCCCTGATAATATATTTCTGTTAATATTGTCCCTAATATGATTTCAATGTAAATAGCCATTTTTTATATTTCCAAATCATTGCCTTTGTCATTTCATATGTCCTGCTATATGTTATAACTTTATAACCAAAATACAAATTGCTCAATTATTTTTTCTACTTTATAAGAATTGATTTGACCTATGGCCTGTTATTTAATACATACATATATGTATATAAAATAACTAAACTAACATTAATGTTCAATTTCTCTGACAAATGTTTAACTGTCAATGTGTCATGTACCAAAATATCAAACAGGAAACTTCATTAAAATTGAAAAGTTCCAAAATACACAATTGATGGAAAGTTCAATGAAACATTGGTCATTGTAAATGTCTAAAAAAATATTAAGGAAAATAATTAAATATATTGAAATGAAAAAAAATAAGGAAAATAAATTATAAATTGTAAAAATATGGAAGAAAAGAAACAAATAAATGACAGCATAACAGACATTATATGAAAGGACTTATAAAGCTACAGCAACTATGCAAGAGGAACATGGGAGTCATTTAAAAATTAAAAGGAACTGATAAATTCTTCTATAGTAAAATAACTAAAATTTGTCTTTTAATAGTGAAAATTAAAACTTAAATGTCTTATGTTTTAAAATTTTTTTAAAGCTTTAACTCATTTGCTTAATTCTTTTTCTTTATACCCTATGACAATTGTTTTCTTTCTAAATCTCACTGAAATTTAAATTTTTGTTTTTTAAATCTTCTCTGTTTTAGGTTTCTGTTTCAGTAACAATTTGAGACAACATTTTCTGTTTGTATCTTTTTTTATTTAATTATGCAAATAAAAATTTTAACAACTGTGAGTGTTGGTAAACTATTTCCTTTTTTAAGTCGAAAGCGAAATGTAAATAACTCGTAATAAAATCTCAAAACACAAAATCAAATAAGAATTTTTTAACACCATTATTTAATTTTGTTCTCCAAGCACAAGCAAAAAGGAATTTCTAAAACAGAAGGGGACTTGGCAAACGTAACAAAACATTTTGGCAAAACTTGATGGATTTGAGATGATCAAAGCCATTTTTTGGCGGTAACAATTTTAAAGAGAAAAATTAATGGAAATGTAAATTTAACATAGGCATTTTCTTAATATTTGTTAGTTTTTTACTCACAACTGTTATGATACAAAAAAGAAAAATTAAATAAATAAATAAAAAAATAAAAAATTATAAAGAAAATATTTGTTGTTAAGTTCCACTATAGTTTAATAAGTAATTTTAAGCCAAATATTCATCATTCGTAAGTTAGTCTTTGGAAAAATATTCGGAAAATCTTTTATATGTTTCATTCTTTTGATAAAATGTTTTATAGCTAAACCAACACGGTTCATGTTTAATAATAAGAAACAAAAAAATAAATAATATTTAACCTTAAGATTAATAATAAATAACATTTATATCACTCATACGTCTGTTCCAATACTGAAATGTTTTAACAACACGGTACTTTTATTCTGTATTATTTTACACAAGTGCTAAAAATTACATTTATTTAAAAGGTTTTGTGAGAATTGCCTAAAACTTAATTCTGATTTCTTGGAAATATTTCCTTACTTTTTTCTTTACATAAAAGCAGGTGGATTTTTTTTTGTTTAAATAAATACAAACATTCTTTAAGTCGATTTTCCAGGCAAAATATCAATATTAAAGGAATATGTATAAAGAAAATAAATAAAAAAATTTCACAGATTTGACGGTTTATTGAAGAGTCTTATACAAGTTTTATTAAAGAAAAAAAAAAAAAAAAAAATTAATAAAAATTAATAAAAAATTTGGTAAAAATTTTATAAGAAAATATATAAAATATTTATTATTCTTTAATACTTTTAAAAGAAGTATTCTGACATAGTCGTAAATACTAAAATACAAACTTATCAAATATTAAAAAAGAAAAAAGTTTTAAATTTTGTAAATTTTGTAATTTTTATTTTTTTTTATTTTTATTTTTTTATTTTTTATGATAGAGTTTAGACTTTGTGGACTATTGTGTATAAATATAGCGATATAATTTTTTAGCGCAACATAACAACGCTTTCGTAATTATTACTTTTATATCTCATACTCTTTAAGAATTATTTTTTAATTGATTTTAAATAAAAATTATTTTCCTTCAACATTTTCTCAAATAATTCTTTTGCAGATTCAAGTCAGTATTTTAAATGTTTAATAAATTTTTCGCTTTATTTAGCTCTGCTTTTAAATTAGTATACTATGATAAAATTTTCAGTAATTTCATAATTTTATCTGTGGATATAGCCAGGGGATTAAAAAAACTTGGACATAAGTATTTTACCTTGTGCCAGACGTAAGGACGGACGTTATAATTTCATCACGGAGGTTCATAATGCCACAGAAAAGTATACACATAAGCATTACCTTGACCTTATATAAATGTTATTAATTTATATTTTATGGGATTCTTTGCTCATCAGAAAAATACACAAATTTCCCTCTAGTAACTGTCTCCACACAAATTGTGTGTAAGCTTTTAAAGAATTTTTGATATTCTAGGTATTTAGCGAAACAAATTTTGTTTAGATTTTTAAAAACTTCCATTACCGAATCTATCAGATGTCGAGGATCATTCATTACCCAGCTAACCATTTAAGGAGTGAGATCGAAAAAATTCAATAATTTGAAAACGGTTGACCTTTTGTTTCTTCCCGAATCAATTGAAATTCACTTCAGCTCAGGCAATATATAAATTTATTCAAACCTTTAAGAGTCACAGAGTTATTTATGAAAAACAACAATGTAGTTTTAGATTTTCATTTCATAGTTTTGTTAACACATTAAAGTGATCACTCATTTTCCTCCTCTAGCTTTCTTCTATAAATAAATTTTAGTTTTTCCTATAAAAAAATTACTTTTGGGATAAATATAAGTTATAGTAGCTTCTCAAGTTTTGTTCTAAAATTTAATTTTGTAATAAGATATATAAAATATAGATTTTTGAAGAGATTAATTATTAAATGCTGTTTTAGATGTTCATATTTTATTTGCAAAAAAATTTTCTATATTTTTCGAGCTCGAGACTAAAAGGTTATAAATTATAATGTCAATATTTCGTCATTCATCGAGTGACATCTTCAAGGCTATTTTAATAAATAATTGGTAAATATAAATATTAACAAGTCATAACATTTAACATATAGAAAACATCATAGGATATAAACAATTAACGGTCATGACCAAAAAAACAAAAAACATACTTATTACAAAAATATTGACAAATAAGCGAACATAGATGTTGTCATCTTCAACTACTTGCATTTTTCTATTACCTTCTTTATTAAGTGTCTTTAGTTCTGAGCACAATTTTCAGTGTCTGCTTTATAATTTATTCTTTTGTTCGTAGGTATGTTAATGATATTGAGCATCTCAAGCATGTACCGTTTTTTGTAATTGTTCTCTGATTAGCACTGGCACAGTGGGCCGCCATTGCAGTTTTCTGTGTTAAATTATTATTTCTTAATTTTCTATAATTATTGATTAGTGGGCTAAAAAGAAACTATTTCAACATTCAGAAGGAAAATTATTTTAATTTTCTAAAAAACTCACGAATAATTTTATTTTGATGAAGTATGTCTTAAGACTCCTGTGGAAAAAAATATTAAAAATTTTATTATTTTCTAACCAGGACCCAGAAAATATATACTTTGTGGGGTCTTAGATGATTCCTTAAACATGTTATGCACGGAATGACAAAATTAATATACCCCCCATCTTTTTGATGGTGGGTATATTACCATTACCAGACCATTTTTAAACGATATTTTAAATAATAAAAAAAAAACATATATTTTTCATTTTGGAATTCTGGTGGAATATTTTAAGGCCTTTGTATTGAATAGCAAACATTCCTATACTCTTCAGTTTTTGTGAAGTTTACAAAAAAAAAAAAAAATAGTGCAACTATGAAAAATGTATTTATATATATATATTTTCTTTTTGGTCCTGGTATTCTTAAGTAAATTAACTTTTCTAAGTTTACAGTATTTAAACTTATGTTAAACTTTAATAAGATAACACATGACATTAAGTTTATAAATAAGACAAAATGGAACCAACATAAGAAAGACAAAAAAAAAAAAAAAAATTGTCTGGCCTTGGTACGCTACTGAAAAAAAGTTATAATATTACTCATACGTTAAGAATTTAAATAAATAAATTATGCTTTTTATTAATTATGACATTTGGCTAATTTTAATCAAGTTTTGAAATATAAAAGAAATAAATTTGTAAGAAGTGTAGCATTCTATTTTTTTTTTTTTTTTTATATAAAATTTAAACATTTTATTTAGTTAATTTCCATGTACTGTAAATTTAAAATCGTTCTTCAGACCTTAAATATTTTTAGAAATTTTTACTGCAGTCAATGTTATACAAACATTATAAAGATGTAAGTTAAATATGTATGTAAATATTTACTTGAGTTATAAACTCTTCAGTTTGTTTATAATTTTTGCTCTCAGCCTTAAAGTATGCTTAACTTTCGGTATGCGTGTGGTTTGGGTAAGTAAATGTAGTAAAGTTGTAGCTATTTAAACGTGTGTTGTAGTATAGAGAAAATAAAAGAAAAACTTTATCTTTCATACTTTGCATAATTAAAAAAGTAGAATAATATTAACTTTAAATTGAACTAAATAAGATGTCAAGAGAACAAGTCTAAAAAAGAGGCTCTAAAGAAAATAATGTTTATAAAGAAAAGAAAAAAGTGCAAAATTATAATATTATTAAGATTTTCTATACTTTCTTTTAAACAGCTTAAGGCTTAAATATTTTAAGAGCAAGAAAATGAAACAATTGGTAAAATTATGTTTCAAATATTTCCTAAGGCATTTCCTTTACTTAAAATTCATTTAACGTATTTCTTTGTATAAACATTTTTAATAATTCAATAAAACGTCGATAGCTTAAATATTTAAACAAACACTTTTTTTATTAGAAAGCAAAAAATAATAATTAAAAAGTTTATCTAAGTAACAGCAGTGAAACTTTATCATCAATGATTTAAAAACAATTTAATAAGTTCTTTTAACTTGCTTTTTCTTAGTTACCCTTAAACAGCCACTTAACACTTGAAGTTACAAACATAAAAAGGATAATAAATAAAAAAAATTAAAAAACAACAGATTATCTTTACTAACACAACTTGTGTTAATTTCAATTAAAATAAAACTTTTTTTTTTTCAAAAGAAACAAAGCAGCAAAAACCTAAAACTTAAACATAATATAAAAACAGAAAAGAAAAATTAAGTATTTTTTTTTCTTTTTATTGAGCTTTCAAAGACATAAAATGGTTTTAAACTTTTAATAACTCTATATGCATTGTATCGGAAAAACAAATTTCTAAATATATTTAGAGTTTTAAGGCTTAAGTGCAGCTGGTTGTAAGGATACATGTTGAGATTTTCTTTTGCTTGTAAGAACGTATAAATAAAACTATTGAAAAATCTACTGGAACATAGTTAAAACTAGAGGAAAAGCTTAAGGTTAGAAAAATTATAGGACTTTTTGCAACTAGAAGTCTTAAGTGTGAGAAAAGGAAAGGAACAAATGTTAAGTAAACATAGTTGAAGAGTTATATTGGATTTTATAAAACAATCCTTAAATAAAAATCAATGAACCCAATATAATTAAAAATATTAAAAAAAAAAAACAGATTATATTAAATTAGAAATTAAAAAATGTTTATTTAAAATGTTGGTGAAATTTTTTCTAGTCTAAGTTATCAAGAGTTTGGTTAAACAACCTGTGTATAAAAATCAATCATAAGCAAAATAAATAAAATAGAACACGATTGCCAAAGTGTACCAATTTTAGAAAAACGTTTTAATTTTCATAATTTTACCAATAGTCAAAAATAAAAATTATTCAAAAAACTTTAATTTAAAAAAGTAAGAAATTAAAAAAATAAAGATTTTAAATAAGTGTTCCATTTTGAAAGAAAAGCATGAAATTTTTTTTTTTTTTTAACTTAAAAAATGTATGGATTAGCGTATGATTTATATTAATTAATAGGTTGTTTTACAAAATCCATACTAAATTTTAAATTATAAAATAATTTTCAAAACTTTAAAAAGACTTTAAAAGAAAACATCTTATCTTAAAACTGAAGCTAAAAATATCTTTTTAATAAATAAATATATAAAAAATAATGACATTTTTTTCTCTCTTTATTAGCAATATTCAATTGAATTAAGAAATTTGAAAACAAAAAGTGAAATTTATTTAATTTAACATGATTTCTTTTCATTTGTTTAATCATTTTGTGGTACGTATGATTAATATTAATTAATGGGTTGTTTTACAAAATCTAATATAACTCTTAAACTATAAAATATTGTTCAAACATTTTAAACTATTTTAAAGAAAAATACTTCAAACTAAGTAAAAAATTAACTTAAAAGTCTATGGGATTATATCAATAATGAAATTTCAAAGTTCAAAAAATACTAATAACAAAAATAACAATAATAGTAACAATATATATATATTTTTTTTTCTTATTTTTTTTTTTAAACAATTAAATTCTATTTTATTATGGAAATTTGAAAAAATAAAAAATGTTTAACCTGATTATTTATTACTTTTTAAATTATTTAGGTTTACGTATGATTAATATTAATTAATGGGTTGATTTAAAAAATCCAATATAACTCTTAAACTATAAAATATTGTTAAAAAATTTAAAAACATTTTGAAAGAAAAAACCTCAGCTTATAAATGAAGTTAAAAATAAAATTAAAAGTCTGGCGGAGTATATATAATGAAATTTCAAAGTTCAAAAAATTAATAATAATAATAATAATAATAATATAAATTACAATAATAATATTTTTTCTTTTATTTTTTTTATTAAATTAATTAAATTCATTAAATTGAATTCTATTTTATTATGGAAATTTGAAAAAATAAAAAAATTTTAACCTGATTATTTATTACTTTTTAAATTATTTAGGGTTGCGTATGATTAATATTAATTAATGGGTTGTTTTAAAAAATCCAATATAACTCTTAAACTATAAAAGATTGTTCAAAAATTGGAAAACATTTTAAAAGAACTTTTCAGCTTGAAGCTGAAAATAAATTTCAAAATATGTAAAATAAAAAAATTAAAAAATTTTAAAATTAAAATAAAAATAATAATAATAACAATTATAACAATAATAACAATAATAATAATAGTTTTTTTTTTAAATTACAATTAAATAGAATTCTTCTTTTTAATTAAAAAGTTATTTCAATCCATAATAGCTTTTAAACTGTCAAAGGTTTTGCAAAAATTTATAAATATTTTAAAAGAAAATACATAAAAGGAAACATTATCGATGAATTTAAAAATTTCTTCCAATTATATAAGTTCCAAAATTTCAAAATAAAAAAATATATTTTTTTTTTATAAAAAACTTTTTTTAAATAGTAAAATGGAATTCTATTTACATAATTATGGAAATTTAAAATAATAATAATTGGTTTCTAATATAACTTGTTTTTTATAAATTGTTTTAATTTTTTCGGAGTTGCGTATGATTGATTTTTATTTATATTTTTGCTATCTTTTAACTTTATTTTTAATAATTTATTTGTTCAACTTAACCTTGAATTTTATTGTTTTAAAATATTTAGGATGAGGAATCGAAACAACTTCTTGTTGTCAGTACACCTTTAGTTCTGTTTGAGAATCAGAGGATACCATTTTGTGTAGCAAGTGCACCTGTTATATTTCAATCAGCGTTACCGTTGAGAATTTTTAAAAAGTGTCCAAAAAAGGGGATTTCAAAATAAAAAGTCGCCAAAAAAGGGGATTTTTTGAAAAAAAGGGGCCAACTAGTTTAAAACTTAAAAAACTCCTTAAAATTTGTTTATTTGATAACAACAAATTATTATATTTTAAGAAAAACTACAAAATTCAGTTCTATTAATAACAAAATAATTTATTATTATTTTACAACAATTTTTATTATTGCAAAAATAAAAATTTATTTACAAAAATATTTAGCACTCAATCCTCTTTTAAGTTAAACTCCTGTACATTTGTAGGAGTTCTTCATTCGTACTCTAGACTTTAAAATTTAGGATGGAACGCATAAATTCACAAGTATTGTCATAAGTCTGTTAGATAAACTATTTCTTGTTTTTGATAATTTCGTAAAAAAAAACACGTTATTAATTTATTTGTTGAAATTAATATATAATGGGTCGATATATTTCAAACAACTTAGTTTATCGTAATTAAGCACATAGTCTTAAAAAGTCGCCATTTAGTCGCCATTTAAAAAAAGGGCCAAAAAAGTGGCCAGGTGGTTGAAAAAGGGGCAAATGGCGACTAAAGTCGCCAAACGGTTACGCTGATTTCAATGTTTAATTGAAAAAACAATTAGTGGTATTCCGGGATGTGTAAATTACTTAGATGATATTATATGTACAGGTTCTACTGAAGAAGAACATTTAAACAATCTTCGTTTATTATTTAAAAAACTAAAAGATAGGGGTTTTCGTTGTAATTTTTCCAAATGTTGTTTTCTACAACCTAGTGTTGAATATTCAGACCATGTCATAAACAGCTCTGAAATTTATCCTTTAAAATCAAGTACAGAGGCTATAAAAGAATCTTTCAAGACCTAAAAATGTAGCCGAACAGCAATATTTTATGGGAAAAGTCAACTTCTTAAAAAAAAACTATCCAACAGCTTGTGGCCCACTTAAGTTTTTTCGTAAGAAAAATCAAAATTTAGCATGAGGTGTAGAACAAGATAATGCTTTCTGTGAATTAAAAAGACAATTAGCTAATTTAGCACAACATTTCACACAGACTTCAACGGTGGGCTATGACATTATCTAATTATACTTATGAAATAAGTTTTAAAAATAGCAAACAACATGGTAATGCATTGGGGTATTGTGCACATGAAGCAAATAAGCAGACGCTATTGCTGGTGGAGGTCTACCTGAATCGATAGTAACAAACAAAAGAACACAGTTATGTTCAAAACAATTTAACCATTTTTGTGAAGTAAATGGAATACAACACCTAACAATAGCATCTTTTCACCTTTCATCAAATGGACTGACTGAAAGATTTGTCCGTTCATTTAAAACTTGATTAAGAAAACAACTAGCTAGTGGTAACGATTTTGATTCTTCACTTCAACTCCGAATAAGGACGTAAAATCTCCTGCCTAAGTTATTCATGCCCGCCAACCTCATACTCTACTGTCACTACAGATAAGATCTCGAATAAAAACTCAAAAACTTCTCAAATCAAAATAATTTCCAAATAAATGATAATGTATTATGCAAAAACTTTGTTTTGGGAGAAAAGTGGCTATTATTTTAAAATTTTTTGAAAATGTTATATATTTAGTTCAAATTGGTAACAAGGTCATAAGAACCAAATCAAAATTCTTAAAATCAGATCTGATTACATAGTTTTGTACAATATTCCTCAGAGCCATGTCCTAATGTTATCAGCTTTGATATTAAGTTATTTTAGTGTCGCTCAAGCAAACAGAGATCAAGTTTCAACTTCTTTAAGCCAGCAGAATTTTGCTCATAGAAATAAGGATGATGATGATGTTATATTACAAAATCCAAAACATTTCTTAAACTAAAAGATATTTTGTAAAAATTAAAGAAGATTTTAAAAGAAAACACTTCAGTCTGTAAACAAGGATTAAATTTGAAAATCATATTTATGAAGTGTCAAATAAAAAAAAAAAAAATAATAATAAATTTTGTTACTTTTCTAACTTTTTTAAATAACAATAAAATAATGTTCAATTAAAAAAAAAAAAAAATGCTTTTTTTATAACTTTCTAAATTATTTCGGAGTGCTTATGATTGATTTTTATCAAATATATTCTATACAAAATAATTTTTTTTTGTATTGAAATAAAATATATTATAAAAAATATATTTGCTTTATTTACTTCTACTTTTGTAAAACTTTGTGTTGTTATTGTTTTGGTATAAGAAAAGATATATCCATATTAAAAATATATAAAAAATAAAAATAAAACGGGCAACCAAAATATTCACTGAACTATAACCGCCAACAGAACAGTTATGCTGCATTGTTTTGTCCCTCTTTGCAATTATAGAAATTTTCTGCATTTACAAGAAAAAATGTTCTTGCTTTGATGGTTTTATAGCTTAGAATTTATTATTTGAAGATTTCTATGAAAATTGACAGAAGAAATATTTTTTTCTTTCTTTCTTTTAAAGTAGAATAATCACAAATATTAGTTTTGAAACAAAATTTATTTCTTGCATTTTTTTTAGTTTAAACAAAACTGTTCTTAGTCTAATTGTTTTTTTTTTCTTTCTTTTTCTTAAAAGTTTATTGTTGCTTATTGCTTCTTTTCAAGATTTATCTTTTAAATATGAGTTATTTTGTAAAGAATACACACAACAAGAATCATTTAAGTAGCCATTATGAATTTTGTTTTGTTTCCTTTCTTTTATTATTGTTTTTATTTAAAACGAGAACTTTTTCTAAGAGTTTACTTCAAACTTTGTAAAGTATATATGTTAAGTGTTTTTTTTTTTTTTTATTTGTTAAGAAAAAAGAACACAATTTTTTATTCATACTTTTATTGGTGTGGCCTAGTTGTGGTCAAAATATAAAACAATAATATATTTTTATTCTTAACCACTATATCTACATAAATCTTGTAAAGAAACCAAAATAAATTTATATAAATGGTCAAAGTTTTGAAAGTTATTGTTTTGAGTTTTGAAAAGTTTCTTTTTATGAAAATGTATGTTTGTTTGGGTATTTTAATGTGTCTTAGGATAATATGTTTTAGTAATTTGGAAATCAATTAGAGTTAAATATATTTATGGATATTAAAGTAATTGTACGATTTATTTAGGTTATTAGCTGTAAAAGAAAAATTGA
Organism: Protophormia terraenovae; assembly: GCA_951394005.1. Taxonomy (NCBI): domain Eukaryota; kingdom Metazoa; phylum Arthropoda; class Insecta; order Diptera; family Calliphoridae; genus Protophormia; species Protophormia terraenovae. The sequence continues at coordinate 4,080,549 of OX596076.1, forward strand.
AGAGACAATAAGTAGGTTAATATATAAAGAAAGGAAAACTTAGGTATTTTTTTTTTTTTTTTTATCGCCAAAGTAATTTTATAACATTTGGCTCCTGAAGAGTTTTCTAACAACCCATAACTTAAAATAAATCGTAAGCACCCCCGAAATAATTTTCAAAAAGAGGCTAAATTAATGGATTTTTTTTTTTTAATTTCCATAGTAAATTTAAATTTTATTTTATTCATTCTTAAAAAAAAAAAAAAAAAACAGAAACAATATTTTTTTTTTTTTTTTTATAATTTAAAATTAGTTTTTACATTTTTTTAATTAATGTTTTTTTGGCTTTATTTATAGACTGAAGTGCTTTCTTTTAAAATCTTTTTAAATTTTTAAAAAATCTATAATAATTTAAGAGTTATTTTGGATTCCTTAAAACAACCCACCAATTAATATCAATCATACGCCCCCATAAATTATTCACACTGAATGTTGTATATTAATATTTATGGACATGCTTATATCTTTTGATATTATCAAGGTATTCATAATGAAGTTTTTTATAGTATTCTGAAATTTTTCTACTGCGAGAGGGGGATATTCTATACGTCTAAAGCCGAAAAGATTTCATCTCTGTATCCTATTCTTTTGAAGTTTTATACTCCACAAGTATGGCTTTTGTATTAAAATAATTGTAGCTAAATTTATTTTTTAACTACCTCAAAAGAGAAATTTATTTTGGGCTGAGGTTTTTGCCTTCAAATATGTGGAAAAATGGATGGAGGTTTATCAGATAGCGAACAAACAATCTGGTAAAAACGAATTAAAAAAAAAAAAATAATAATAATAATAATAATAATAATAATAATAATAATAATAATAATAATAATAATAATAATTTTTGTTTAATTTACTTCTAGAATGATAATTTTAATTATTGCTTTTAACTACACAATTCCTATAAAATTTATGCAATTTTTCAATAATATTTTAAAGAAATTAATATTCCTAAAATCTTGTCAAAATTAGTAAAAAATATTCAAATCAATACCTTAATTTTATTATGTTTTCATATGTTTCTTTAGAGTTCTTGTAGTTCAATTACTTGTTAACTATAAATATTCATTTTGCAAAATTCTGCAACAATTTACAATACAAACACTTGCACTTGGCTCAATGTAACTGTGGCAAGTTACATATAAATTTGTTGTGTTGCATATCCTGTTTAGATTGTAAAAACTGTGTATTATAAAATGTAATTCAATATTTTACATTCAAATTTTGTATATGAAAATTAGTATGAACCCTATTATCTTGTATTGAGGAAAAGATACTTAACCTTTCAATTAAAATTACTCAATATTTTTATGTTCAGTTTTGTTGATCTACATGGAAGTGTAAAAGGCTTCTTTTTCACTTTTTGGGAAAATATTGTTAAAACTAAATATATTTGGGATGGAGAGGGTATTATGCCTTTGCGCTGATGTTTGTAAAGTCAAAAAATATTGGTAAAAATCCCACTCTAATTTATACTAATTGGCTTAAGATCACTTTTGTGTCGATTTAACGATGTCTGTCCATCTGTCCATCCAGCCGTTCATGTAAACTTTGTAATCAAACTACAGATCGCAATTTTTAAAATATGGTATGCAGATTTCTTGTAGTCCAAGGATAAAGTCTTCTGAAATTAATTATGCTTGGTGCAATATTTCACCTAGCCGTCATAAGAATGTCTTCTTTGAGTAGGGGTTTAACGTTCACCGATTTAAAAATATCCATCCATCTGTCTGACTGTCTTTCTGTCCATGTAAACCTTTTAATCAAACTAATGATTACAATTTTGAAAATAGTTTAATGAAATTTTATAAGAAAATTTCTTTTGGTCCAAGGATGAGGTCTGTTGATATAAGTTATGATCAGTGCATTTCTTACCTAGCCGTAATAGGAATGTCCTTCCGGAATAGGGTTTTAATGTTCATCAATTTAAGGATGTCTGTCCGTCCGTCTGACTGTCTCTCTGTCCATGTAAACTTTTAATCAAACTACTGATTGCAATTTTGAAAATAATTTAATTAAATTCTACACGCAAAATTTCTTATGGCCCAAGAGTGAAGCCTGTTGTAATTGGTTATGGTAGGTTCATTATTGAACCTAGCCGTCATAAAAATGTTCTTCCGGAATAGGGGTTTAATGTTCATTAATTTAAAGATGTCCGTCTGTCTGACTGTTTCTCTGTCCATGTAAACCTTTTAATCAAACTACTTATTGCAATTTTGAAAATATATGATGAAGCCTGTACGCAATGATGAAGCCTGTTGTAATTGGTTATGATGGGTTCATTATTTTACCTAGCCGTCATAAGAATGTCCTCCCGGAATAGGAGTTTAACGTTCATTAATTTAAAGATGTCAGTCCGTCCGTCTGACTGTTTCTCTGTCCATGTAAACCTTTTAATCAAACTACTGATTGCAATTTTGAAAATAATTTAATTAAATTTTATACGCAATAATGAAGCCTGTTGTAATTGGTTATGATGGATTCATTATTTTACCTAGTCGTCATAAGAATGTTTTTCCGGAATAAGGGTTTAATGTTCATCAATTTAAGGATGTCCGTCCATCCGTCTGACTGTCTCTCTGTCCATGTAAATCTTTTAATTGCAATTTTAAGAATAATTTACTGAAATTTTATACGCAAATTTCTTATAATCCAAGGATAAAGCCTGTTGTATTGCTTATGATCGGTTTATAGTTTCACCTAGCCGACATACAAATGTTCCCTCTGAATAGAATTCTCACGATCTTAAATCTTAAATATGGCAATATCTTAATGAAATTTGCCAGATATAAGTTTTTTATAATCATAAATCTGTGTGCCGAATTTCTTAGAGATCGGTCCATAATTGACCATAGTTCTCTCTTCAAAAATTTACTTTAATGGTCATAAGTCCCATACAAATTATGGTATCCGGCAAATATTTCCCATAAATCAGTGTTATATAAACATATATCACAGTGCCAAATTTTTACGAGGATCAGCTTATATTTGATCATAGTCACCATATAAGGCCCACTTTCGGAAATCAGCCTAAAGTGCACAAATAACGTAATAACGTAGAATTGTAAAATTATGCTTAGTACAAGTATCGGTCTAAAATTGGCCATGGTTCCCATATAAGAACCCTTTCTGAATTTTGATGCACATACACAATGATGTAGCGTATCATGTGGTAGGGCTAGATCAACCATTTTTCTTTTGTTAGAAAATGGGACCCTCCCTAATTTACTTGCTTTTGACACAAACTAAGTACATTTTTAATTAATAATGAAAAAGAAGAAACATATTTTGTATGGAAATATTTTAATAATATGTTATAGAAAAGTTACTTCAATAACAATCAAACACTTTCAATTTCAATTTTCAATCACATTTCACTTAAAATTTGTTTTCTTGTTAAAGTCTAGTAATTAATATATCTCTCCTTTAATTACTCTCAATGCAAATTTCTATTTAATAACAGTTTCAGAAAGCTATTTTAATACATAAAATATTATATAAACAAGTTTGTGCATATAAGGACGTAAAAGTAGGGGTAAAAAAAAGGTATTTCCTTAGTCCTTTCAAACTGCCTTTTAAGAAGGTGGAAAGGAGGCATATTATAATAGTTAATATTTTATTTCTAAAAAAAAAAAAAAATAGTTTTAAAATTGTTTATAGGTTATCTTGGGTTAATTACAGCGTAAAAAAAAAATAATAATAAATGTATGTAACCTTACAGGGGTTAAAAACATATATTATCTGCGTATAATTGGATATAAGAAATCTTTATTTTTGCGGGACATACGGAGAGACGTAGTTATATAATCATAATGTTTCTTGGTTTAGATTATATTTTTTGAAATTTACAATAACTGCAGGAGAACATTCCACAAAATTTTTGCAGAAATTTATATGTTTTACATTCTGAAAGTGTTTTTACCAACAAGCTACGGGTGCTAGGAATACAGTGTTTGACACCACCTATTTTAAAATTGTTTAAAAGCAAAATTTCACTGTATGTACAGTAGAGTGTCCCGTAGACAAAAATTTTGTAGGAAAATTAGCTGAATATTGGAAAAATATTAAAAAAAGTTTTTAAATTGATCTTCAGTTCCCTACTAGCGATTGAATGTCACAGGTCTAGAACATTTCTTCCAAAAAATAGTATTAAGTTTAGTCTTGAAATGGGTATCAAAAAATTCATAATTTTAATCCAATTATAGAAAAAATATTTCAAAAAATGTTCGCAAAAATTTTGGTCCATAAACCGTCATTTTAGTAAATCCTGCAAAAAAAATGTTTGGATATTTTTCTTAAAAAAATAGATAAGAATTTTATAATTTTATTCCTTTTGAGGCTAAAATTTTTAAAAAATTGCTTTGTAGTAAGAACTGTTGATAATATGTAATTTTCCAAATTTTTAAGAAAAATCTAAATTTTTTTTTTTACCAAAATGTATGTGACCCATGATTTAAAAATTGCAGACCAATTTTAAATTTTTTTAATATTTTTCCCATATTCAGCTAATTTTTACGCATCGTTTGAGGGATGTTCCTACATCGAAATGTACAGTACACGGCTATATAATTTACTTAACCAAAAGGATCCAAAATAATAAAGCAACAATACATTTTTCCAATGTTTATCTTATTTCTACTATTATTTTGTACAGGCAAAAACCAAGCGGCTTAAGTTAAATAACGGTAACTTCTGAAAAGAAACATATTTTTTTTTTTTAATTATTGTCCCTGTTTAAGACTTTCTTATAAACAAATTGTTTTTAAATTCTTTGTAGAGGAATTGAGTAGGAACAAAAACTCCAAAGTATGTTTTACTGCTACTATTTTTTTACACACAGCTGTATATAAATTTAATAATTTGGAAACGGTTTATCTTAGAATTTTTTTTATTTAGTTACAGATCATAGAAAAATATAACTTTTATAGTTCTAACCATTACTTGGGAACTCGTGGACCTTTTTTGGTGACCCTTTCATTATAGATTTGATAGTTGTTTCAGTCACTTTTTTGGAACAGTCTTCCAATCTTCTTTTATAGTCACCGATATTTTGGGACACCTCTTTTGTGCTCTTCAATTCTCTTTTCACAAGAGCCCAATATCTCTCCACTGGTCTTAGCTCCGTACAATTAGGAGGATTGACTTCTCTTGGTACAAAAACTATGTTATTGTTTTGGTACCAATCCAGAGCTTTCTTAACGTAGTGACATGATGTCAAATCGGTCTAAAAATATGTCGACACATTATGCTCTCTTATGAAAGGAAGAAGCCTTTTTTGCAAATATTCTTTGGTGTATATTTCGGTATTTATAGAGCCTACTGTAACAAATGACTTGCTTCTTTTGCCACAACTTCATAAAGCTTGTCATACCAGGTATTTTTTAGGAAATTTTGTCTCTTTTTGGATCCTAAACTTATCTTTAGCATTTCTTCGAGCATTAGCAACATACAAATTTTGTTCTGGAAGCTGCGAAAAATCTGCCAGTACGTACGTTTCGTTGTCCATTATACATCATGAGTATTTTTGTACGAAATTTGATTTTAATTTCCGTGGCTTATTCTTAACTTTTAAATATTTTGCAAAATTTCTTTCTGCAACTTTTTGGACTTTGTATGCTCTCAAGCCTGCATTGGCTTTAACTTTTCGAACCATATATTCAGGGCACTAAGCTAACCGAGCTACTTATCTACCAGATGTGTTTGGAGCACTTTTCAATATGGTTTAAATTTTCTTGGCCTTCGCAATATTATGTGAATCTTTTTTTCTCCCCGAACCAGGTTTTCTATCAATGGTAAAGTTCGTCTAATATTGTTTAATAACATTGGAAACAGTTTAACGGCTGACCTTTACTTGTTTGGCCAATTTTTGGTAGGACCAATTTGGATTTTTTGAAAATTTTTAATAATTTTCACTTTTCAATAGTTTATTCTCAACAAATCCTTATATTTAGAAGGCCCTTTTATTAGATATTCTCCCTTCTATTCATTTACGATTATGTGTTCTTATACTTATTGGCAATTGTTTATTGTTAATATTAGTTTATGATGATTTTTGTATGAGGCAAAATGTAAAGTAAAAATACTTAAGGAAATAAATATGCATGTACTAAGTCTATTAATATTAACAAATGCATATTAGTAGTTACTTAACAAGCTGTAAAGTAAATTAAATTATAGTAGTTATATTAAACAATATTTTTGGTAATAATAGACAATGTAATATACAAAATGTTGGGTTGCAAGCAAAATTTTAACTTTTTGAAGGAAGCATTATAGCTTCTTATTATATTATTTAAAAAGAAATGAAAAATATGCAGCAGGATAGGAAATATGAAGGGATACAAATCAATAGATAAAACAAGGAATAAAGGAGTATTACGTATTAACTCTAATGAGTGCAAGGATTCGTCAAGGTAAGGATTTGTGGCAGAATAAAACCCAACAGCGATCTCAGGGTACTAACAATATTATTCACCGGATAGCTTAAAGTATCACCAACATTTTCTAGGCAATGTGGGTACTTAATAATGTAGGTTTTTCGAAATTCTTGACTTCAAAGTACATTCTCTGCAATTGACCCGTCCTGGGGACAAAAGGAAAATGTTTCTTCTATTGTCTCCAAATGCCGTTAATGGCCTCTCAATTTCTAGAACGGTCAGCTTTATTCGTAGTCTAGATCTAGTTTAGTGAACATAATTGCTGCACAAAAGATCCAATTGGGTAGCAATGTATTGAGCCTCCATCTCCGAAGCAAACAATTGCATAAATATACCGATTAGTTTTAATGATGCATGTTCTGAATGTATTTATTTATTATTTAAAATAAGGTGCCTTTTATTAATTTAACATAGTTTGTCAAATAAATAGATTACCTGACCTCAGCTGTGTTGAAATTTCAAATCTATATCATTGTTTAGTTTAAGTTGTAACGGCCATTGTACCGAAGTCCAAATTCACTTAAGTCAATAATTGGGTCCTTTGTGTTACCATAGAAAACTTTAGATATATGCCAAGAACCATACTGAAGTTTTAGTCCAAGTCCAAGATTTGCTTAATATCTAGATTAATCAGACCATAATAGAAAGGTTCATCTAGGAAATGTCTCTTTCTCTGCATGATTAAAGAAGGTGAGTGTCAGACTCCTGTTTTTCCTCGCTGTAGTATATCCTGTAGGAATTATTAAGCTTGATTCTAGCAATAAGGCAGTAATTCGAAAGAATAGCCTTTAATAGAGAGATAGATGATATGATTCTAGATCAACTTGTACTGAGCACTGGCCACCAGAGACTTCTGGCAACATGACACGAGTTTGGACTTCTCCAATGATCGTTTTACTCTCGAATGATCAGTTCCTTAGCATAAAGCTTGGTCACAGCCATTGATATGAATACATAGTTAAGGAAAGATATGTGCGGTAGTAGTTACTTTTTTTGGCGAGTTCATTAACTAAACTATTACCCGCTATATCATTGACACCTAAATTAAGTACTGATTGTACTGCAGGTAGATCTCGTTCAGAAACCTTCGGCAGTCACGGACCACTCTGGACGACAGATTATTGGCTATTAAAGTCTTGATAGCCGCATCGCCATATGATTATACATTAATATCTCTGTAAGAGATGTCCCTACCTAATAATAATCGAGTGTCCTTATTTATAGCTATAACTTTCGCCATAAAGATACTACAATAATTGGGTAAGCAAAAGGATAGGAGGGCATCAAATTCCCGACTCTTCCACCAAGTTCAGAGTCGTCGGTAAAGAAGTTTATCTTATCCTGGTTTAAATTGGTTATTATCAATCGGATGTATTACAACTTTATAAACTTCATGTGAATTAAAATCATACAAATGTTTTAGGCCTATGTCCCAAAGCTTAATTTTTCTGGTAAATATCTCTTAGTAATCGTACTCCTGTGGATTCTTCTGCTTTGTCACTAAAGATGATTTTGTTAATGACATCGAGTTACGCTTTCAACTGCTGTAGAACATAGGCTTTTTTTACAAATGGCATGATCTAGACTATTTTGTTTCAGCTCTTGAAGTCATTGGGTTTTATACGTATGAAAGCCTAAATTACGAAGCAAAAATGTCCACTATATATCATGTTCTCGTGTGTTCTAATATCACGAGAACATACGTGTGTGGACTGATTATTCACTCAAGTATTGGACTCGAATTTGGCACCCATAATTTAGTAGTCAGACGCTCTTCTCAGTCCTTGAGTGAAGTTTAAAAATATTGAGAAGAAATAACGCTACAAAATATTTCTTTTTGGATAAACCTTTATATTATTTTTTAACTCCACAATTATTTGTATAAAGAATCTTTGAAGAAATATTAATTTAATCATTCTTAAAAATGTTATATAAAAACCATAACCATTATTACCATTTTATTAAAGACTTTCCTGTATTTTATTTAAAACTATTAATTATTTTTCTAGGCTTTTATTACAGTCCTTAACCTCCATAAATGTGTATATAGCAATTTAAAACTCCACACTTTGTGTTTCTTTTTTACTTATTAAATTATTGGTGATTAAAACTGTCTTAGCCTCAAATTGGCCACTTTTAAGGCATAAATTAGAAACCAATTTAACATGCCTCAGAAACCATTATAAATATGTTCTTTTTGTGCTCATCTTTGGTAAAAAATTAATTTATGTTGCAGTTAATTTTCCAAGCAAAAATATACTAACGCAGGTGTTAATAATAAGAAAGAGAGAACACAAAAATGGCAAAATAATATCGCACAAGAAAAACGATTATAAAATGCTAATAAGAAGAAAATCTTTATTAAAACCAGGCGTATGCAAAATAATTAAAGTTGTTTAAAGTATAAAATAGAATCGTTTTAAAATAAGAAATAAGTTTTTAATTAATATTGTGCACAAAACTATTTTAAATCCTGTTTAGTTATAAAAATCACTTATATTACATAGCGTATGAGTAATAATTATTTCAATAATTTAATAAATATTAAATATTTATACGTAATGTTAAAGCAATTTAAAAAAGACAGTGAAGGAAACAAATGAAAAACAAAAAACAAAATGGAATTGAATTCTTAATATTATTATATCTCTATTATATTTTCTCGTTACTCTAAAACAAAGTAACCTTTAATATCATTATGAAGACCTATACGGTACATAACACATTTATCTTTTTGCAACTTTGATCACTTTAAGATTCATTTGTTGCAAATTATTGCTCAATTACTGACAGTTTAAAAACCATTTTGGTACATTTTTAAGGCAGTAAATTTTAGCACAATATGACCTTTACAATTCCTACAACTTCAAAGTTCCTTAAAACTCTAAATATGTCTCTCAATACCTCTTTACCAAAATTTTCCTATAACTATGTTTAGAGAAAAGAAGGTTGACATTTATGGTCATTTGGTGAATGTTTGGGTGAGGCTATTTAAAGAACGAAAAAGGAAATTCAAAGAGTTAAACATAAATATTAAAGCAATGAATATTTGATGTTGCTGCTATTTGTGTAGCAAAAGTGTTTATTCTCAAGAAATATTGAAATAAAACGAAAAAAGTCCTTAATAACTATTGCTACTAATATATTTTTAAGTATTTAAAATGATAAGGAATTTTGTCCACTAATATTTCTACGTATTTTATTCCTTTTAATTCAAGATAATTTTACTTTCGTCTTTATAACTCAAACCATTTCGTAATCTTTACACTTCACTAAATTTCTTAGCTTCTGTTTGCCGCTATTTTCTCCTTTTCTTGCATTTAATCTTCCTGCCCATTCATCCATAGCAATAACGGGGGATAACAAACCAACTGATTGGAAAAGAAATATCAATTGTTCTATGTAGCCATAGATTAACAACTAGATATTTATGTGAGAGAAAAAAACCTAATTCAATTGTCAGAAACCTAATTCATACAAAAACAAAATACATGTAGTCACATATATTTTGTTTTTGTATTTTCAAAAAAATGAGTAAATTTTTTGAAAATTTAGTATAGGGTGGCTCTCACATAAACTTCTAGTTCTATTCTATGTATGTAGCATTCATTTGCTTTTTTGTCTTTATAATTTTCAAATGATTTCATTTGACGCTTGAAATAATGTTTGTCGTATCATGTAATGATAGTTTTTTCTTTAATTGAAAAAGGTTAAAATTATTACATTGTTTCGGATTATATTTAACTGCAAAGTGAATACATAATAGATAAAACAACAGATATTAAAGAGAAAAATGCAACGTTTTGTCTCTTAAGGAAAGAATTCTCTTAAGAAAACATTTTGTCTTTTAAGAGACGAATTTCAATTTTTTTTAAGAGGCAAATTTCTTTTAGACAACTTTTTTCTCAAAAGAAAGATTTTTTTAAGAAGATTTTTCTCTTTAAGAGACAAATGTCTTTAGAAAATTTTGTATCTTTAAGAGTAAAATTTTGTCTCTTTAAGAGACGAATATCTTTGGAAAATTCTGTTTCTTTAAAAGACAGATTTCTTTAGAAAATTATGTCTCTTTAAGAGAAAAATTTCTTCAAAAATTTTGTGTCTTTAAGAGACAATTTTCTTTAGAAAATTTGTTTTATATTTCTTCAGAAAATGCTCTATAAAAACAAAATTTTTTAGAAAATTTAGTTTCTTAAGAGACAAATTTCTTTAGAACATTTAGTTTCTTCAAAGACAAATTTCTTTAAAAAATTTTGTTTCTTTAAAAGACAAATTTCTTTAGAAAATTTTGTCTCTTTAAGAGACAAATTTCTTTTGAAAATTTGCCTCTTTAGATGTCAAATTTGTTAGAAAATTTTGTCTCTTTAAGAGTCAAATTTCTTTTGAAAATTTGTCTTTTTAAGAGACAGATTTCTTTAGAAAATTTTGTGTCTTTAGGAGACAAATTTCATATTTGGAAATTGTTGTCAAATTTCTTTAGGAAATGTTGTCTCTTTAGGAGACAAATTTCTTCATTAGAAATTGTTGTCTGTTTTAGAAAAAAATTTCATCTTTAGAAAATTTTGTCTCTTTAAGAGACAAATTTCTTTAGAAAATGTTAAAGGACAAATTTCTGTCAAATTTCTTTAGGAAATATTTTGTCTCTTTAAGAGACAAATTTCTTTAGAAAATGTTAAAGGACAAATTTCTGTCAAATTTCTTTAGGAAATGTTGTCTCTTTAGGAGACAAATTTCTTCATTAGAAATGGTGGTCTGTTTTAGAGAAAAATTTAATCTTTAGAAAATTTTGTCTCTTTTAGAGACAGATTTTTTTTTTAGAAAATATTGTCTTTTTAAGAGACTGATGTTTTTTTTTAGGAGAACAATTTTTTTTAGAAAATTATTATTTCTTTAGAAACTTTTGTTCTTTAGGACAAAATTCTTAAAAAAAATTTTAGAAAATTTTGTCTCTTTTAGAGGCAAATTTCTTTAGAAAATATTGTATCTTTAAGAGAAAAATTTTGTTAAAAATGTCTTTAGAAATTTGTTTAAAAAACTTTTTCTCTTTAAGAGAAATTTCTGTATAAAATTTTATCTCTTTAATAAGCAAATTTCTGAAGAAAATTTTGCGTCTTTTTAAAAAAAAAAAACTTCTCTACGAAAAATTTTATAAAGAAACTTGTCCTTAGGAGACAAAATTTACTAAAGAAATTTGCCTTTTAATAGACAAAATGTTCCAAAAAAGTATGTTTCCTTAAAAAAACAAAATTTTCTAAAAAATGTTTATAGAACATTTTCTGAAGAAATATAAAACAATTTTTTTTAAAAGACCCAAAATAAATTTTCACCATAAGAAAAGTGTACGAATTTTAATCCTTTTCTAAAAAGATTTTAATCTTAAGTGAGAAAGATTTCTAAAGTAATTTGTTTCTTTAGGAAATGTTGTCCCAAGACAAACTACTTTAGAAAAGATAAATTTTTTTTTTGTCTCTTTTCATTTTCTTAAAAAATTCCTAACAAGGAGACAAATTTCTTTAGAAAATTTTTCTCTTTAAGGGGAAAATTTTGTCTCTTTAAAAGCAAAATTTCATCTTTAGAAAATATATCTTTAAGATACAAATTCCTTTTGAAAATTTTGTCTGTAAGAGAAAAATTTCTTCGGAAATTTTTTTCTCTTTAAGGAAAAATTTCTTTGGAAAATTTTTTAAAAATTTCTTTATACAATTTAGTTTTATTTAAAGGCAAATTTCTGTAAGGAATTTCTTTGTAAAATAATGTCTCTTAAGAGAAAAAATTTTGTAATGAATGTAAGGAAATATGTCTATGTCCATATTTTTATCTCTTATGTTTTATTTCCAAGAACAAAAGTAATTATCTTCAAATCCTTAGATTAACATTTTATTCCTTATTGACTGCTAAAGTCTTTATATTTTCTAATAAATTTGTCTAAAAAACCAGTTAAAATCGCATCAGTAACCAAATCGTTTCAAAAAAAAAAAAAAAACGATTCCAAGTATTATTAAAAGCACAATTGTATTTCCTTTTTTTCGTGCTCTGCTTTTAAAAGGGCAAAGCCCAGTAGAAACCATAAAGTACAACATTTATGCATCCCAGAAGAATTCATTAAATTCATACGCCTTTTGAATTTTATCAAGCTGAAAATTTAGATTTACTTCATAACTTTGAGAAAAAGAATAAAAGGAAAAAAAAGGGGATCTAAAGGAGAATAATGAAACACATAAACGAATGAATGAAATAAAAGAAATATATGTGAGAGCACAAAAACTAAATTCCTTGGAGTATGTAAAGAGATTTTCGATTCAAAGAAATAAAATAAAAGAAGAAAATATAATTTTAATTGGTTGCACTTTTAAAAAGCAAAAAAGAAAATAAAGAAGGCAAAAATATAAAATAAAATAGGAAAATGATATTAAAAGTTGAAGCCAAAAAAAAAAGGGCTGATATTTCAAATATCTATATATTTTTTTGTCTTATTTTCAAATCACTCTTTTAATCTCTTTTATTTGTTGCAATGCCTGGAATGTTATAAATTCTGTAAGTAAAACTTATTTTTAGTTTCTTAACACTTTATTAAAGTATTTTTTTTTAGTTAAACTTTTACCAGAGATAAACTCATTTAATTTTGTAAATATTTTGCAACTACTTTGTTGAACAAATAGAAAATAAATGAGTAATAACAAAAATATTTTACAGTATTAATTGCTTAGCTTTACCTTATTACCACCCTCATTATTAAGTCAGATATTTTCCAGCATATTTATCTCCTTAAAAGTATAAAGTTCCTCAGAAGAAAGAAAAACGAGCATTAAGACTATTTAAAATTCAGCCAAGACAGCAACTTAAACTATAAATTATATTTTCCTTATTTCTCTGATAAATAGTAAATACTTTACTAAAAGTTTTATAAATATTTTTTAAAACAAAAACAACTTACAGCAAATAAGAAATGTTTAATATTTAGCAAACTCCACCACCTTTTGCTAAATGAATTGTTCTTGTATACAGGAATTAAAAGAAAACTTAAGTTATTTTGTTGTTTAAGAATTTTTCAAACGTTAACACTTGAACATTTTATTATTTGCTGTATATTATTTGAAATGTTTCTATTTTTGAAATTATATTTTCTTGTCATTGCTACACAGTATGAGTTCATGTAAAACACAGTGGGTATAATAGCAAGGGTCAAATGAAATCAACACAAGGCTGTAATAAACAGGACATGCATAAAGTGCAACAAAAGGCAAATTGCTATATTTGAGGTTTAAACGAATATCAAACACCCTGTAACAAAAGGGGAAGATAATAAAAATCTATAATAGAATTTTTAAACAGGGATCGGAAAATTGTCTGCATTACAAATGAGAGCATACTGTAGATTTTAGATTATAGCCACAAATAAACTAATTACCAGATTGTACACTATGGTATAGTATAAATAGAATAAATAGTAGAAAATCCCACACAGAAACTAAAAGGAAAAATAATTTGAGAAAAAAATCAAGTATTTGATATAATTTATACTTGGCTGGTTATTTTATCAAAGTGCAAATGGTATAACAAAATAATCACTCATTTTTTTTAATATAAAGCCTCTGCAGGACTTGTGTGCAGGACTTGGTATTTGTATTATTTTTTTCTTGTTCTACAATTTTAATGGTGGCAGTTGTTTGGTTTGTAATCAACGAATGCTCAGGCGTGCTGTGCATAAAAACATTTGACAACATGTTTTTATTATAGTTATTTTTCATAAAACAAAGCAACTAATACAAGCACAAAACACACATAATGATACATACATATTTCAACACATATCCTTTAAAACGAATCTTAAATTCAATTGTAATATAATGCAATTTGTTGCTTCTTATTAAAAAAACAGATCATTGTTTTAGAAGCTTAATAACAAAATCAAATTAAATACAGCACAAAAAACTCTGTTGAAAAACAAATTCATTTCGGTGGAATATAAATAAAATAAATAAAACATAAAATTTGCAGAATTAGAAATTTAACAAAACAATATTTTTATCAAAAAATATATTTTCTATAAAAAATTTTATAAGAAATAAAATTTTCAATAGAAAATTTATCAAAACATAAAAATTTGTTTGGAGAATTTACCAACAAATACAAGAAATTTTTGTAAGAAATTTACAAAAAGATACTTATTCTCTAAGAAATTAAAAAAAAAAAAAAATACAAATTTCTAAAATATCTATCAAAAAATAAAAATTTCCATAGAAAATTTATCAAAAGAAATAATTTTCTATTGGAAATTATTAGAAGATACAATTTTCTATAGACAATTTATTGAAAAATACAATATTCTATAGAAAATTTATTGAAGGATACAATTTTATATAGAAAATTTATCAAAAGATACAATTTTCTGTAGAAAGTTTATTGAAACACACAATTTTCTATAGAAAATTTATCAAAAGATACAATTTTCTATAAAAAATTTATCAAAAGATACAATTTTCTATAGAAAGTTTATTAAAAGATACAATTTTCTATAGAAAATTTATTGAAGGATACAATTTTCTATAAAAAATTTATTGAAAAATAAAATTTTCTGTAGAAAATTTGTTGAAAAATAGAATTTTCTATAGAAAATTTGTAAAAAGATTGAATTTTCTATAGTAAATTTATTGAAGGATACAATTTTCTATAGAAAATTTATCAAAAGATGAAAATTTTATATAAAATTTATCCAAAGATACAATTTTCTATAGAAAATTTATCAAATGATACAATTTTCCTTTGAATCATTTGATAAATTCTCTATAGAAAATTTATTGAAATATATAATTTTCTATAGAAAGTTTATTGAAAGATGCAATTTTCTATAGAAAATTAATTGAAAGATACAATTTTCTGTAGAAAATAAATTGAAAGATACAATTTTCTATATAAAATTAATTGAAAGATACAATTTTCTATAGAAAATTTATCAAAAGATGAAAATTTTATAGAAAATTTATCAAAAGATACAATTTTCTATAAAAAATTATTTGATAGATAAAATTTTCTGTAGAAAATTTATCAAAAGATGCAATTTTCTATAGAAAATTTATCAAAAGTTAAAAATTTCATAGAAAATTTCTCAAAAGATAAAATTTTCTATAAAAAATTTATCAAAAGAAACAGTTTTCTATAGAAAATTTATTGAAAGATAAAATTTTCTATAGCAAATTTATTGAAAGATACTATTTTTTATAGAAAATTTATTGAAAGATATAATTTTCTATAGAAAATTTGTTAAAAGTTACAATTTTCTATAGAAAATTTATCAAAAGATATAATTTTCTATAGAAAAGTTATCAAAAGGTGAAAATTTTATAGAAAATTTATTAAATGATACAATTTTCTATAGAAAATTAATTGAAAGATAAAATTTTCTGTAGAAAATTTATAAAAAGTTGCTATTTTCTGTAGAAAATGTATTGAAAGATACAATTTTCTATAGAAAATGAATTGAAAGATACAATTTTCTGTAGAAAATTAATTGAAATATACAATTTTCTATAGAAAATTAATTGAAAGATACAATTTTCTATAGAAAATTAATTGAAAGATACAATTTTCTATAGAAAATTAATTGAAAGATACAATTTTCTATAGAAAATTTATCAAATTTGAAAATTTTATAGAAAATTTATCAAAAAAATGTATTGAAAGATACAATTTTCTATAGAAAATTAATTGAAAGATACAATTTTCTGTAGAAAATTAATTGAAAGTTACAATTTTCTATAGAAAATTAATTGAAAGATACAATTTTCTATAGAAAATTAATTGAAAGATACAATTTTCTATAAAAAATTAATTGAAAGATAAAAAGATGCAATTTTCTATAGAAAATTTATCAAAAGTTAAAACTTTCATAGAAAATTTATCAAAGGATGCAATTTTCTATAGAAAATTTATCAAAAGAAACAGTTTTCTATAGAAAATTTATTGAAATATACTATTTTTTATAGAAAATTTATTGAAAGATACTATTTTTTATAGAAAATTTATTGAAAGATACAATTTTCTATAGAAGGTTTGTTAAAAGATACAATTTTCTATAGAAAATTCATCAAAAGGTACAATTTTCTATAGGAAGTTTATTGAAAGATACAATTTTCTATAGAAAATTTATCAAAAGATTAAATTTTCTATAGAAATATGTTAAAAGATACAGTTTTCTATAGAAAATTTATCAAAAGGTGAAAATTTTATAGACAATTTATCAAAAGATACAATTTTCTATAGAAAATTAATTAAAAGATACAATTTTCTGTAGAAAATTTATCAAAAGATGCAATTTTCTATAAAAATATAAATAAGTTCTTATTCTAAATATTTTCTATTACAGAAAATTTTCATTTAATTATATTCTCAATAATATTTTTATAAAAAAATTTGCTCTGAAATTTCTTCCAGGAAATATTTTTCTTATTTCTATTCATTCTCCCTTGAGATAATCTGCTCATTAAAATTGTTTCTTCTTTGGGATTTTATCCTTATTTTGCAATATTTTAATTCAAACTATTTTTTATTTTATTTTAATTCGAAAAAAAAATAGCTTTTACATTTGTGTTGTTATTTAATGTAAATCTTTATTTGTTATTTAATTTCTCTCTATCTTTTTCTATCTCTTCTAACCCTTTATCTCATATACAGATTTTCAAAAGAAAATATTGCCTTAAAATATGCAGCACTAGATTTTGTTTTTATTTTGCATACATTTATAACTAATCCTCAAAGTAATTTAGAGTAGATTAAAGGATTTTACGTTACAAAACAAAGCTAATTTGTAAGGGATTTATTTAAACTAAGTTATGAAATGAATTTTATAAAGCTATGTTTTCAGTAAAACTATAAAAAAATGTTTATAATTTTCTAATACCCAGAAAAATAAAAATGAAAACATTTTACTTTCCTTTTGCTTTACACAAATTTCAATAATTTTGTCCATAAATCCCTAGAGAACATATAGTTGAAGAATACGTTTTATAGTTTCTTTTTTTTTTTTTTTTTCATAGCAAAATTTATTTGTCATAACAATTTTTTATGCTGTTGGTCTTTTAAGTATATTTGGTAAACTTCTTCCTAAAAAAAGGTCTAACAGCAAAAACATGCTGTTATATTTTAGTTTTACTCTCAGCTCTTTTCAAACACTCATAAAAAATTGGACAAAATCACTTCAAGTCATATTTTTTTCTTGTTCATTTCATTCCTTTTTTTGGACACATAATGGCTCATAATGGTCTTAATAACAACTATTTACTAGTTATGTATAAAAATATATTTGTGTGTTTTTTCTTTTTTTTTCTACGGGTTATTGTCAAACCAAAACATGTTTTAACAATTAAATTTTGCTAGAGCCTATAAGTATGCTTTATATACAAAATATTTAGAGTGACAAGTAGAAAAAGGAAAAAAAAAAAATTGTTTATGTGATAAAAAGGATTTAATAGATGTGTCATAAAAAGTTTTTAACTTGTTTTTTTTTATTTTTTATTAAATGTAATCAAGATTTTGTTGTGGTTTTGTTTATACATGTGGTTTATAAGCCTAAAAAAATTAGATAATACGAAATAAATTGGCTCTAAAGTAATTGTGTTGAAATGGAAATAAAAACTGTACTCAGATTTAAAATAAATATATTAAATATTATTTGACGATTCAAATTGTAGCAAATGATAAATCGTTTACATAAAATGTTATACATTTTATATAGAAAATTAAACCCAACGATATATTTCATATAGAAAATTGTATCTAATAATAAATTTTCCGGAGAAAATCGTATCTTTTGATAATATTTTTATAGAAAATTGTATCCTTTGATAAATTTTCTATAGAAAATTATATCTTTTGATAAATTTTCTATAAAAAATTGTATCTTTTGATGAATATTCTATAGAAATTTGTATTTTTTTAAGAATTTTCTATAGAAAATAGTATCATTTGATAAATTTTTTATAGAAAATTGTATCTTTTAATACATTTTCTATAAAATATTGTATCTTTTGATAAATTTCTATAGAAATTTGTATCTTTTGATGCATTTTCTATAAAAAATTGTGTCTTTTGATAAATTTTCTATAGAAATTTGTATTTTTTGATGAATTTTCTATAGAAAATTGAATCTTTCAATACATTTTCTATAGAAAATAGTATCATTTGATAAATTTTCTATAGAAAATTGTATCTTTTAATACATTTTCTATAAAATATTGTATCTTTTGATAAATTTTCTATAGAAAATTGTATCTTTTGATACATTTTCTATAAAAAATTTTATGTTTTGATAAATTTTCTATAGAAAATTGTATCTTTTGATACATTTTCTATTAAAAACTTTATCTTTTGATAAATTTTCTATAGAAAATTGTATCTTTTTATAAATTTTCTATAGAAAATAATATCTTGATAAATTTTTTATAGGAAGTAGTATTTTTTGGTAAATTATCTATAGAAAATTGTATCTTTTGACACATTTTCTATAGAAAATAGTATCCTTTGATAAATTTTCTATATAAGATTGTATTTTTTGATAAATTTTCTATAGAAAATTGTATCTTTTGAAAATTTTTCTATAGGAAATTACATTTTTTGGTAAATTTTCTATAGAAAATTGTATCTTTTGATAAATTTTTTATAGAAAAGAGTGTTTTTTGATAAATTTTCTATAAAAAATTGTATCTTTTGATACATTTTCTATAAAAACTTGTATCTTTTGATACATTTTCTATAAAAAATTATACCTTTTGATAAATTTGGTTAAAAAAATTGTATATTTTGAAAAATTTTCTATAGAAAGTTGTATCATTTGATAAATTTTTTATAGAAAATTGTGTGTTTTGATATATTTTCCATAGAAAATTGTATCTTTTGATAAATTTTTCTATAGAAAATTGTATTTTTTGATTTTCTCTATAGAAAATTGTATTTTTTGATTTTCTATAGAAAATTGTGTCTTTTGATAAATATTCTATAGAAAGTTTTATATTTTGATAAATTTTCTTTCTAAAATTGTATATTTTTTGAATTATTTTGGTAATAATTTGGCTTAAGAAAGAGAAACTAAAAAAATTTAAAAAAATGTTGTTATTTCTTAAAAACTATTTAAAATATGCCTTCCGTTTAGCTAGGAATATTTGATTAAAATTTTGTTTATTCCAAAAAAAATATTTTTTAAAATTTTGTGAATTTGTGTGTTTCAATTATTTTTTGTACCCACCATCAAAAAGATAGGGGTGTATATTGATTTTGTCATTCCGTGTTTAACATGTCGAATGAATCATCTAAGACCCCACAAAGTATATATTTTCTGGGTCCTGGTTAGATTCTGAGCCGATCTAGCTATGTCCGTTCGTCTGTCCGTCTGTCTGTCTGTTGAAAGCAGGATAGAGCTCGAACGGGGCAACCTAGGGAGACGAAATTTGGCATAAATATTTATCTTATATAAGGTTTGTTTGGTATTGAAAATGGGCAAAATCGGTTAATAAACAAAAAAGTTATGGGCTAAAAACTAGAAACACAGGGTGTCTGTTAAATACTTTTCTGCAGATATTTCTTCAATAAAAGCACGTACGACAACGAAATTTTGTACGTATAGTTCGTGGGTCAACATAAACTCGAAAACCAAAAATTGGCGTAGTCCGCCTACTTTACCGCCCACCTCCCATATAAGGTGAAAATCAACGAAATTGTGTTCAAATAGTTCAAGGACCAATGTAAAGTCGGAAAAAAATGGGCGTATAATTTAACCTTTTGTATATTTTAAAAAATATTTGCTCTAGAAAAAATATCGCTTTAAAAGATAATTTGTAACTTTTGAACTTTTTGCTACTCATCCTACAATTTCAATGCAAGTTGATGCTTAAGTTTTGCTTTTTTTGTCCTCACCACTATCCTTTTGAACAATTTCATATTTAACTGAATTTTCCCACAACAGCGATACAGCATAATGATACCATTATGTTACTTGTCTAGGTTTTAGTTTTTTTCTTGCATTTAAACCGTGACATCAACTCCTCGTTATGGTGATACTTAAAAATTATTTCATGATGAGTTCTGTGTTGTTGATGAGGTTTTTAATGGTCGCAGTTATTTTGCGGTCTTTTGTCAGTTGTAATTGTACAGTGAGAAAATGGTTAAAATAACAAACAATTAAATGTTATAGCTTTCTTCTGCAAATTTAAATTTGATAAAGATTGTGTTAAAGTCATTAGGTCAAGGGAGATAATTGGAATAAAAAAATTTAAATTAAAAAATAAAGAAGAAAGAGGGCGCAATTTTTTTAATTTAATAATAACTCCAAAATAAAAAAGTACTTCTTAAATTTAACTTAAAGCTTATTTTTATTTTCTTCTTTCTATTTGAAATCCTATTTCTAAAATAAACAATAGCAAAAAAAAAAAAAAAAAAAAAAATTACATAAATATTCTATAACATTCAAGTTTATGAGTGTTTTGCATACTCTGGTAAAACTCCCCCAAAAATATGCAATCAAAAATACTTCAAAGTGCAATCTAACAAAAATTACATACATTTTTGAAATGCAGTTTTTATTATGAGCCTGAAGCTAAAGGTGAAACAGACAATTTGAAATATTAAACAAGAAAAAAAAAAATATACCAAAGATGTTAAATCTTTTAGCAAAAATCTAAGGTATGCTTTAAGGCTGTTTTGCAGAAAATATATAGAAAATTTAAAATAGTCCTTTTACCTTAACATTTTGTTTAGATTTTGTTTAAATTTATTTTGCTTCTCCAAAAGGCTTAAGAATAATGCTCATTTATATACTTTTATTATTTAAAATAATATGTGTTCAAAGCATAGTCAAAGAATTTTGTATTTGTTAAGAAAATTAAAAACTAACAAGGATTAAAGTAAGATTTAGAAATATAGAATAGAATAATAAAATAAAATAAATGGAAAGAAAATAAAATAAATTAAAATAGAGTAAAATTAATGCATTTAGTTTACGGAATTCTTAATTAATTAATTAATATTTAATAACTTATGCAGTAATATCAGTAGTATAAAGTTCTTTGTTTTTCTCGTTCATTTCTTCTAAAATATTTTTTACAATTTCTATAAACCTTGCATAGTTTAGGCAGTTTAACACTATCAAATATAAAGCCTATTTTCTTGGCTTCAATATCATACCTCTTATAACTATTTTGTTCGGAAAAGCAAAATAAAAATTTTATGAATTTAATGTGAATAAATTATGTCCGGTTCATTAAATCCAGCCGCAATAGAAGTATTCGACTAACATAGAGTTTTATAGTTAAAAGCCGATTATAAGTAAATAGAGTTGTATATAAAGTCTTTATTATGTATGTATGTCAATGGCAAAACAATATTTCGATTAAGGAAATACTTATAACAATCAAAAAAGAAAATTATATGATAATGGGATAACAAAATAGTGTTATTTGCTATACTTATTATGTTTATTTATGTATGTATAAAGCTATTTTAATACACATGAATAGTTTTATATGCTCTTGATAAAATCAAAATGTTACTTAAGGAATTTCAAACAAATGTGAGGAAAATAAAAAATTCTTTTTGAAAGAAAATATAGAAAACAAAGAAATAAAAGTAAAACTTCATTAATATTTAATACACTTTAAAAGTTCTTACACACTTAAGAGCAGGAGTAAAGAAAAATTGTTTTTATTTCAAATGATTTAAAGAAAAACATCTCCTTAAACTATTTACTTTTCACAAGATTTTAAAGGCTATGAAATATAAGAATTTCTTTTTTAGATTTTTTATTGTTAATTTTCCCAGTTTTTTATCATATTTCTTAGTGTATTCCGCGAAAAACAAATACTACAATAAATCACTTTAGTTTAAAGCCACCATAGAAATCAGACAGAAGCTGCTGAAATAGCAGTTTTATAGTTGAAGCATTTGTTTTATTTAGCAACTTCTAAAGGGAGAAAAAATAGTTTGCACAATTTTTCATTTCCTTATTTTCTTTCGCTTTTTTGTTTATAACATCACAATAATTTTTACCCGATATGCCGAAATCTATGCCTCTGTAGATTTTTGTACTGAATGTATTATAAATCAGACTTATGTCAGTGCTTTTTGATTCATGTTGGCTTGTTAAGCTTTCGAGGAATGTTTTTTTTTTTTAAGTTAACAAATGCAGCTTTTGATTTGTTATACCTAAAAAGAGTTTTTAATTTAAGAGAAGTTAAAAATTTTTTATTTAATTTAGAAACCACGAAATTTATAAAACAAAAACACAAAACCTCATTAATTTGTCTCGTTTGAGGGGTCATACAAATTTTTTTTTGTAAAGGTACACCATACATATTTACTTAGTTTTTAAAAATAAACCGTATAGAAGAGGCCTCTAAAATGCTTAAGGAAAATTATGTATTACGCTGCTCAGTTTTACCATCACTAATTCTGCTACCTAGGAAGTATTTTAACATCAATTGGTGGTTTGAGTGCAGAAATAAAAAAATATAATAAATGCCCGTAACCAATCATTTGGCCGACTGAAATCTCTTCTATTCTATTCTATTCTATTCTATTCTATTCTATTCTATTCTATTCTATTCTATTCTATTCTATTCTATTCTATTCTATTCTATTCTATTCTATTCTATTCTATTCTATTCTATTCTATTCTATTCTATTCTATTCTATTCTATTCTATTCTATTCTATTCTATTCTATTCTATTCTATTCTATTCTATTCTATTCTATTCTATTCTATTCTATTCTATTCTATTCTATTCTATTCTATTCTATTCTATTCTATTCTATTCTATTCTATTCTATTCTATTCTATTCTATTCTATTCTATTCTATTCTATTCTATTCTATTCTATTCTATTCTATTCTATTCTATTCTATTCTATTCTATTCTATTCTATTCTATTCTATTCTATTCTATTCTATTCTATTCTATTCTATTCTATTCTATTCTATTCTATTCTATTCTATTCTATTCTATTCTATTCTATTCTATTCTATTCTATTCTATTCTATTCTATTCTATTCTATTCTATTCTATTCTATTCTATTCTATTCTATTCTATTCTATTCTATTCTATTCTATTCTATTCTATTCTATTCTATTCTATTCTATTCTATTCTATTCTATTCTATTCTATTCTATTCTATTCTATTCTATTCTATTCTATTCTATTCTATTCTATTCTATTCTATTCTATTCTATTCTATTCTATTCTATTCTATTCTATTCTATTCTATTCTATTCTATTCTATTCTATTCTATTCTATTCTATTCTATTCTATTCTATTCTATTCTATTCTATTCTATTCTATTCTATTCTATTCTATTCTATTCTATTCTATTCTATTCTATTCTATTCTATTCTATTCTATTCTATTCTATTCTATTCTATTCTATTCTATTCTATTCTATTCTATTCTATTCTATTCTATTCTATTCTATTCTATTCTATTCTATTCTATTCTATTCTATTCTATTCTATTCTATTCTATTCTATTCTATTCTATTCTATTCTATTCTATTCTATTCTATTCTATTCTATTCTATTCTATTCTATTCTATTCTATTCTATTCTATTCTATTCTATTCTATTCTATTCTATTCTATTCTATTCTATTCTATTCTATTCTATTCTATTCTATTCTATTCTATTCTATTCTATTCTATTCTATTCTATTCTATTCTATTCTATTCTATTCTATTCTATTCTATTCTATTCTATTCTATTCTATTCTATTCTATTCTATTCTATTCTATTCTATTCTATTCTATTCTATTCTATTCTATTCTATTCTATTCTATTCTATTCTATTCTATTCTATTCTATTCTATTCTATTCTATTCTATTCTATTCTATTCTATTCTATTCTATTCTATTCTATTCTATTCTATTCTATTCTATTCTATTCTATTCTATTCTATTCTATTCTATTCTATTCTATTCTATTCTATTCTATTCTATTCTATTCTATTCTATTCTATTCTATTCTATTCTATTCTATTCTATTCTATTCTATTCTATTCTATTCTATTCTATTCTATTCTATTCTATTCTATTCTATTCTATTCTATTCTATTCTATTCTATTCTATTCTATTCTATTCTATTCTATTCTATTCTATTCTATTCTATTCTATTCTATTCTATTCTATTCTATTCTATTCTATTCTATTCTATTCTATTCTATTCTATTCTATTCTATTCTATTCTATTCTATTCTATTCTATTCTATTCTATTCTATTCTATTCTATTCTATTCTATTCTATTCTATTCTATTCTATTCTATTCTATTCTATTCTATTCTATTCTATTCTATTCTATTCTATTCTATTCTATTCTATTCTATTCTATTCTATTCTATTCTATTCTATTCTATTCTATTCTATTCTATTCTATTCTATTCTATTCTATTCTATTCTATTCTATTCTATTCTATTCTATTCTATTCTATTCTATTCTATTCTATTCTATTCTATTCTATTCTATTCTATTCTATTCTATTCTATTCTATTCTATTCTATTCTATTCTATTCTATTCTATTCTATTCTATTCTATTCTATTCTATTCTATTCTATTCTATTCTATTCTATTCTATTCTATTCTATTCTATTCTATTCTATTCTATTCTATTCTATTCTATTCTATTCTATTCTATTCTATTCTATTCTATTCTATTCTATTCTATTCTATTCTATTCTATTCTATTCTATTCTATTCTATTCTATTCTATTCTATTCTATTCTATTCTATTCTATTCTATTCTATTCTATTCTATTCTATTCTATTCTATTCTATTCTATTCTATTCTATTCTATTCTATTCTATTCTATTCTATTCTATTCTATTCTATTCTATTCTATTCTATTCTATTCTATTCTATTCTATTCTATTCTATTCTATTCTATTCTATTCTATTCTATTCTATTCTATTCTATTCTATTCTATTCTATTCTATTCTATTCTATTCTATTCTATTCTATTCTATTCTATTCTATTCTATTCTATTCTATTCTATTCTATTCTATTCTATTCTATTCTATTCTATTCTATTCTATTCTATTCTATTCTATTCTATTCTATTCTATTCTATTCTATTCTATTCTATTCTATTCTATTCTATTCTATTCTATTCTATTCTATTCTATTCTATTCTATTCTATTCTATTCTATTCTATTCTATTCTATTCTATTCTATTCTATTCTATTCTATTCTATTCTATTCTATTCTATTCTATTCTATTCTATTCTATTCTATTCTATTCTATTCTATTCTATTCTATTCTATTCTATTCTATTCTATTCTATTCTATTCTATTCTATTCTATTCTATTCTATTCTATTCTATTCTATTCTATTCTATTCTATTCTATTCTATTCTATTCTATTCTATTCTATTCTATTCTATTCTATTCTATTCTATTCTATTCTATTCTATTCTATTCTATTCTATTCTATTCTATTCTATTCTATTCTATTCTATTCTATTCTATTCTATTCTATTCTATTCTATTCTATTCTATTCTATTCTATTCTATTCTATTCTATTCTATTCTATTCTATTCTATTCTATTCTATTCTATTCTATTCTATTCTATTCTATTCTATTCTATTCTATTCTATTCTATTCTATTCTATTCTATTCTATTCTATTCTATTCTATTCTATTCTATTCTATTCTATTCTATTCTATTCTATTCTATTCTATTCTATTCTATTCTATTCTATTCTATTCTATTCTATTCTATTCTATTCTATTCTATTCTATTCTATTCTATTCTATTCTATTCTATTCTATTCTATTCTATTCTATTCTATTCTATTCTATTCTATTCTATTCTATTCTATTCTATTCTATTCTATTCTATTCTATTCTATTCTATTCTATTCTATTCTATTCTATTCTATTCTATTCTATTCTATTCTATTCTATTCTATTCTATTCTATTCTATTCTATTCTATTCTATTCTATTCTATTCTATTCTATTCTATTCTATTCTATTCTATTCTATTCTATTCTATTCTATTCTATTCTATTCTATTCTATTCTATTCTATTCTATTCTATTCTATTCTATTCTATTCTATTCTATTCTATTCTATTCTATTCTATTCTATTCTATTCTATTCTATTCTATTCTATTCTATTCTATTCTATTCTATTCTATTCTATTCTATTCTATTCTATTCTATTCTATTCTATTCTATTCTATTCTATTCTATTCTATTCTATTCTATTCTATTCTATTCTATTCTATTCTATTCTATTCTATTCTATTCTATTCTATTCTATTCTATTCTATTCTATTCTATTCTATTCTATTCTATTCTATTCTATTCTATTCTATTCTATTCTATTCTATTCTATTCTATTCTATTCTATTCTATTCTATTCTATTCTATTCTATTCTATTCTATTCTATTCTATTCTATTCTATTCTATTCTATTCTATTCTATTCTATTCTATTCTATTCTATTCTATTCTATTCTATTCTATTCTATTCTATTCTATTCTATTCTATTCTATTCTATTCTATTCTATTCTATTCTATTCTATTCTATTCTATTCTATTCTATTCTATTCTATTCTATTCTATTCTATTCTATTCTATTCTATTCTATTCTATTCTATTCTATTCTATTCTATTCTATTCTATTCTATTCTGTGATTACTTTGATTGGACTGATATACGCCCTTCCATTAAAATTGGAAATTAAAAAATGATGGAAACTGAGGCCATTAAGGTAGATATCAGTACAATTGATGCAAAGGCGAAAGCAAGGAGAATCAATAATTGAAATAGAGAAATATTTCATGCATATAAAATATCTGAAGCTCCAAAACGTGATTTATTTCTGCTACCTCATTAATAAAATATATTAATTAATATAAACAGCAAATTAAGTATTATCTTAAAATATTGTTAAGTATTTATGTCTAGAGTCTGAAATTTGTACATTCAGATAAATCACTTTGTTCTTTGGCGAAATAAAAAGTTAAAACATCTTTCTTTAAAATTCTCTTTTTTTAAATTCTTTAAGAAATTTTCTTAAATGTTTTCTTCTTGCATCTTGATTATTGCATTGCAATTTGTAGCTGGTAATTTGCAATATTGTAAACAACTGCTTCATGGCAATTTGGGTCCTGTATTATTACAAATCCCCACAATCAACTAATACATGAATACAAATATGCAAATGCTATCATATGCATCATAAATTGCTAAAGTATGATAATGCAAAACATTCTTATAAAAAGAGAAATTTTCTGGGGGTATAATATAAATTTAACGGAAAATAACACACAAAAATAAAGACAATTTTGAATTTAACCCTTTTGTTAAGGAAATGGAAATTTTAAGATAAATTTGTTTTATAAAAAAATACAAAAAATTGAGAGTAAATTTAAAGGACTTCAATTCTTTTTTTAAATAGTCTTTTAAGGAAGTACTCTACTTGTTCTTCTTTGTAGATTTATTAATGCATTTTTTTTGTTTTTTATAAAAATTATATTAAAAATTGTTTTAGAATACTCTGTGATATATGTTTATTACCTAAAAATATGCTTTAAATATTAATAAAAAAAATTCATACTTAAACGTAAACATTAATAATGTTATTTTTCATGTTCAGAAATAACACATGCATATGATAATAATTGCCATGAAATTTATAAACACGAGCTTTGATATATGGCCAAGTTAATAAGAATTTTTATATATATTTATAAATTTTAGCATATGCCAAGGCGTATACGATTTATTTTTATTTTTTCAAATGACACATAAATTTTCAAGTTCTTAAAGTTTAAATTTAATTTATTTATTTTTTTCTTCTAACTTTTTATAACATTTTTAATATTCATCTCTTCACTTTTAATTAAGTGCAAAAGCAAAAATAAAGTTATAAAAGAAAAAGGAAAAAAAATATTTTCATTGCCTATTTTAAGGCTTAATGACAGAACATCATTTAAAATATTTAAGCCAGAATTTATGGTTAATTTTAAAAGATGAGTCATTTTTTTAAAAGATTTTAAAATTAATTTATTTTACCTAAGTAATTTAAGGTATAAATCAGTAGAATATTTTATTTAGATCTAATTAAATTTTTTTTTTTTTAATTGTGCAAAAATAAACTTAAACAAAAAATGTCCATAAAGAGTGTAGAATCCTGAGTTTATGCATTTGAATACCTTTATTTATCTATAATGATTTTTCCTTTACAAAGTATTCTTATACCTGCACATTTTTATCATTACACGGAAATCCTTACACTTGTTTTTCTTCTGCTTTAACTAAGCAACAAAATCACAAACAGAAAAAAGCAAAATAACAAATCTGACCATATAAAGGAAAAGCCACGTATATAGAATAAGAGTTTTATTCGTTGTTTTTTGATGGCTTAGTTTAGATAAAAACTGAACACGCAGTTGTTAAGAGCTTTATCCTTACTCCTATAGTTTGTGGTATGTTGTCCTTTTTTTCATTTTTTTTTTCTTTTTAATTTTGTTGGTGTACAAAAAGAAAATTCTAATAATGCAATTATGTTATTTAAAAAGATACTAACATTAAAATGATGGTATTACAAATACTTAAAAAGGGAAGGTAAGCTAAAAAAAGTATTGACATATTATACAAAATTTTAAACAAATTTGCTTAAATTAAAATTGTTGTAGAGTTAAATTATTAAAAATATTTGATTTTTAAATAATTTTTTAATAAAGTAAGCCACGTATTTAGAGGTTTTATTTAATTTTGAAAAAAGTTATACCCAGCGTATGATTAATATTCATTTATGACTTTTATTATTAGTTTGCTTATAACTTCCACAATTTCAAATATTTTTAAAACAGAAAAAAGATTATAAAACAAAACCTATCAATAAGTCAAAGAAATCTTATTTAGTACCCCCAATTCTTAAACTTTTTACTATATTTAACTAAAAGTTTTGACTAATTATATGAATAAATTTGAAATATTTTTTTTTTTTTTTTTTAATTACAAAACCAGTTTAAATTTCTTTTAAATTTAAATTTATTTATTTAAAAAGGAGTTTATGTTATAATATTTCAGTTGCTATCTTTCCCCTTAAATAATTTCCGTAGTCCTTACAATATAATTCAATTTCATTTAAGAGCCCAGAAATTATAACCAAAATCTCACATACCAAAATAACCTACCATATCTCTCAGAAACAAAATTATTTTTTAACCAAAATAAATTAAAAAACCTTACCAAAGAAGCTTTCGGTTTTTTTCTTTTTAATTCCGTTTGTATATAAAATCTAAAATGAAAACCAAAAGAGTAGCAGGCTTTTGTATAAAACCTAGATTTAGGAATTAAGTGTAAAATTACTTCAAATACTTTTTTTTGTAAAATAAATTTAAAATATAAACCATAAAATGGTTAAAACAAGAAGATTTTATTTTAGTAAGGGTTCAAACAGTCACAAATTAGAAATATTACTTTTAATCTTAATTGGAAAATAATAATCTTTAAATATGAAAGAGAATTGGAAGAAATATAAAACTTTAAAATTTGAAAGAAAATTTAGTAAATTTGTTTACAAATTAAAAATATATTCATTGGAATTGAAACTAACAATTCTCAAAAATCGTATAAAAATTCCACAAAATACATTAAAGCGTTTTCTTTGTAAAAAATGATTTATTAAAAAAAAAAAAAAAAAAAGATTATTACAAAACTTAAAATTTTCGTACATTTTGCCCAGATTTAATACGAAAAAAGTTTCTGGGAATTTAAAAAATCTTTAGAAAATATAAGAAATTTGAATGAAAGTTTAGAATTTATCATAAGGGATTAAATTTAAGAATTCCCAAAATTTTATATAAAATCCCAGAAAATAAAATACAAAAAAATTTATATAAAAATTAGTATTTTTGATGGGAATTTATTTTTAATTTAATCGAAAAACGAGACTAAGGCTATGTTCGGCTAAGCCGAATTTCTTATACCCTTCACCATCTTGCCGACAAATAAAATTTTCGCCTTAAAGTATGCTTTCATACATTCTCATTTATAAATCTACATTACAATGCACAGTGGGGCAGAATCGAAATGTTTTGGAAATAAATCTGTAACTTCTGATCGGCTAGTTGGATTTCCATAAAATTTGGTATAGGTATAACAGAGGAGTGTATAAGTTTGGAAGGG
Organism: Protophormia terraenovae; assembly: GCA_951394005.1. Taxonomy (NCBI): domain Eukaryota; kingdom Metazoa; phylum Arthropoda; class Insecta; order Diptera; family Calliphoridae; genus Protophormia; species Protophormia terraenovae. The sequence goes on from OX596076.1 coordinate 4,111,202, forward strand.
AGACCGTACAGACCCCTTAGGAGTCAAGCTAAAGGGGCTCAAAATTGGGCACCTCTAACATACAAATTTTTTAATCGCTGGACAAATTTTTGTTTCTCGTCCAATTTCAAATATTTTTATACATTATTACAGACACTGATAAGACCTACAAGAAACATGCTTACTATCTTATTTATCTCTTATAGTTTTTGGGTTATTTGCATTTGTATTTTTAAGTACCTCAATTTTGCATCATCTAGGTCTAGTTTTTTTATATATATCCTAGTGTTTCTGACCGATTTCATTTGTTTTTTCTTTAGCTGATTAAAGAACAAAATTATTGAATAAAAAAAATTTGAAGTCGATATCTTTACCGAGTCCAAAAATAAACGATTTTGAATTTGAAAATTGCAAAAATGACTACTCTTTGTGTTTTTTTGACCGAAAAAGTATCTACACTCTTTTTTTTTTTTTCTCTAAAATATAATTATTTTATACTTTTCTGAAAGGTGACTTTAAAATAAAAAGCAAGCCCAATAACTCATGTAAATCCTACCAGCCGATCAGAAGTTACAGATTTATTTTGAATAAATTTCGATTCTGTCCCACTGCGCAATGCTTAATACACATGTTTGTGTGTGTATTTATATTATAATTTTTTTTAGTTTTTGGGCCATAACTCTGTTGTTTATGAAATATTTTGATTGATTCAAAAAACCTAAATTTTATAAAAGTATTTATGATCGATCTATATAAAAATGAAAATCTTTACCTTAAATAAGGGCTTCAAAAAATCAAAAATTTATTTCATTTAATTTTTCCAGCACGAAAATTCATAAAAAAATTGTCGAAAACTCTTTGCAAAAACGAAATCCCTAGCATAAACAGAGGCTTCAGAAACTCGAAAATTTTTAAGTATTTTTTATGATCGAATTTCGAGGTTTTTTATATTTTTATGATCATCCGCTAATTATTATATAACATTTTTTACCTAATTTTGACTGAGTGTTACTAAAAATACAAAAAGAAATATCTAAATGAGTTTTATGTACCTTTCAGTTTTTTTCATTCAAATAAAATCGGGCTTTCCCATCATTTGAAAGAATAACGGTTTTATTTGTTCCATGTGTATTTAAAAACCCCAAAATTCTAAATAAGATTTGCAAAGTACCTATAGATTTCACACATTCAAATTATTCCTATATTATAGTTTTTGAAGTTTTACATTTTTGTGATTGTTATGAATGGTTTCTCGTCGATTTTAAATTACTTTTGACTTTTTCCCATTGAAATAAAACAGTACTTTTGAAAAACCAGTTGGTTTTTAATTCACGCGAATCCAACAGAAAATGCTAAAAACATGAACACGAAAATAATCCAACAAAACTTCTTCAAATAAAAATCTGTTACTACATCGGAGTTTGAAGCTTATCGAGGAATGGATTCTCGCATTTAAACAAATTTTATACGTCTGACTTATGGAAAACAAACTTTCATATGATATATCAAGCTTCAATGGAAATTCAACATTTCCTTATCATCAGGCTAAAACTATCAGCTATAAAACTATCGGATTTGATAATGGAAATATACACCAAGAGCGCAAGCAAAACGACAAAGCTGCGGCCGTTTCAGATATTTTCTTGATGCTGAATAGGAATTTTCAGAACAACTATATAGCAGTAGCAGAAGTCACTACTGATTAACAATTATACCCTTATCGTTAGTATATACCTTCAAAGCCAGCTAAATATGTCATGGTATGATATGAAAAACATGGATAAATGTCTTAGCAAATATTCAACAAAAAGGGGAACAAACCGATGGTCTTTAAGTTTCTTACAACATTTTGGCTGCTTTTGCTATATATTATATCTATGGAAACAATCAACAATTAAAAACTTAGCAAATCGCAGAAGATTATTTCTGCAGCAGCTGAGCAAACAACTAACTATAGAGAAAAAAAGATCACAAAATGTGCAAATAATGCGACACTTTTATCCTAGAAATAGAATCGAAAGCAAGGTGGTAGGCCCATATTTTTCTATCTGAAGTCAAGAAGTTTGAGACATTAGTGAAAAAATGAAACCTAAACGTGATTGTTTTATGTGTTCTAGAAAAAAACTAAACCGAAAGATATGCAGGAAATGCCATAAACTGTTATATTTTCAATATTCAGAAGATAATGCGGAATGTAAGAACTCCGCAGCCTAAAATACATTTTTTTTAAATTTATTATAAGCAAAAGTATCTAATAATTATAAAAAATAAAACAAAATAAATATTTTACTTGTATTCGATAGAAAATTTTCAAAAATTGCTCTATACATACCCGAGTATGCTGGTTGTAAACGTAAGGGATATTGTCGCTAAGACACTTATAACTTTGGCTATAAAAACTTTTTTTAATTTTTTTTTCTTCAGAATATTATAGCTAACAATACTATTGACAAACATTAAAATTTTCAAATTAATATGACAAGCAGAACTAAGAATATGCTAATTTAAAAATAAAATACATACCCGGGTATGCGGTTGTCAACATAAGGGTTAAAAAATAAAATTTTTTGCTATTTTTCCCCAGTAAATTTGTTTAAAGATTTTTTTTTTTTTAATTCTGGGAATTTAAATGAGAATAAAATTAAGAATTCCCAAATATTAAAAAAATCCTTGAAAATAAAGTAAAGGATTTTTAAACAAAATCTAGGAATTCATATTAAAAGGTATAAAATTAATTTAAAAGATTCAGTTCTCAATAATTTTTTCCCGCGATTTACAAAGGGAACATTTTTTGGGAATTAAAAAAATCTCCAGAAAGTTATAGACACTTGAAATACAGCTGTATTTAAGAAACTACATCTGATTTTATTTTTTTCATATAAAATATAGATTTTTGCTCTTGAAGACCTTTAAAATTTTTGTACATTTTATCTTATATTTTTTGAAATCTTTACAACAACTATAAAACAATTATAACATATGTATACCATTGTCTTCTTACACAATAAATTGTTGTTAAGAAAATATTTTTCTTCAGTAGGTTAAAAAAAAAAACGTATACTTTTATTGTTTTCATCATAAAACTTTGGCCATTTATAAAATAACTACAACAGTTTGTGGAGATTTATATTTATATATTAAGGATTTGTGGTTGACCTCTTTAAAACTGAACAAAAAGAAAAGGCAAACGTTTGTGTCTTATAAGAAAAAAACAAAAAAACTAACAAAACATAAGAAAAATTATAAAAAACTTATGAAACTAGAAATTTATGAAACAGAAATATTAAAGTAATTTAACATCTTTGTTATAATAGTACTCCTTACTAAGATGGTAGGTCCTTGTTATTATATATATTTATTTTTTATATTTTTGTTGTATTAAAGACAACATCTCCTGCTGAAACAGACATTGAAAATCATGTGAAATTTTTTGTGCTGCTTTGTTTAGTTTTAAACCATAAACAAGAAAAATGTTTTACAATTTATATGAACTCACGATATATAATTCTGTTATAACGTTTGCAAGAGAGAAAGACTATTGTGTTATGTTACTTTAAAATATATATTCTTTATAACTCAAATTGTATTGAGTTAAATTTTAAGCGTTAGGGGAAATATGACATATGGATGAGCTAGGAGTAATTGATTTTAGCAGCAATTGATATTGTGGGTTTAAAGCTAAACTTGATGAAAAATTTTTATAGAATATTTTTGATTCACTTTTATAGTTGAAGAAATTTAAACAAGATACAAATTTTTACTTCAAATTCAAGTTGAATTATAAAACTTAATTTTAATGGTTTGTGCAAAATTGCAATTTTAATAAAATATTACTCATACGTTTATGTGACTTCAATGGTAACATTCAATTAAATATTATACAATTAGCTGCTTGCCAAATGCCAAATTTTCACTTACATTTTACCACATTTTACATTTTTCCAAAACACACAAATATATAGAATTGGAAAATATTCGTATATAAGTTTTCTAGCAATTCATTAGTTATTTACTACCTAAATTAATAAACAGCTACAAAACAAAGATTTTCTAAATATTTACTTTACTAACATATTATTTCATATTCAAAATTATTTAATAGATGTACTACAGATTATAGTACCATAAAGTTATTTACAAAGTTTTGCTACCCATACATTTGAATGATTAGTTCAAGGTCTACTTTTCCGACTTGCAAGAAGGTTTCTACTCAGTAATCATTTCAAAGTTATTTAAAATATATGTAGCCTACTTTTACTCCTACTATTTACCAAATCATGATCACAAATTAGTTTGTATCGAAAACAGGTAACTGCATTTTTCCCTAATAAACTGTGAGTTAAATACATCTGTTACATATTCTAATTAACATTAACAAATACATACACATAAATGCTATTCACATATATACATCATAAAATATTATTTGTTAATTTAGTATGCAGAGAAATTTAATAAAGGAATTTGGGATAAAAGTAAAAAAAAAATATATATATGAGTTGTTTTTGAAGGAAATATGAGGGTGATTCCATGGCAAAACGGACAATTTCCGATTTCAATGAAATTCAGACATTGGCTATTGGAAGTGTTTCTCAAATCATAATCATCTTTGTCCTTTTGCCAGTTGGAGCTCTATTTACTTTTTTATTATAAAAATCGATTTTTTGTAGAGCGATAATTGATCACCTTTTTCAATGTTCATTCTTTTTACAAGCACATTTTAAGTATCCAGAGCCAATTTAAATCCTTTGATATAAAAATAAATTTTTAAAAGCAAAAATAAGTAATTAGAGATTTTCATCCATTTATCGATTGGAGCTATATCTAAGGATCAAAAGGTAAGAAAACTAAGTGATCACAGATGTTAATCCTTTTGCCAAATGGAGCTCAATCTAAGGATCTACAGCCGATTTGAATATCTCATTATAAAAATCGATCTTTGGTATGATGAATAAGTGATCACAGAATTTTATTCGTTTATCGATTGGTTTTAACTAGGAAAATTAAATGATCAAATATATTCAGTCTTTTGTTGATAGGAGCTCTACTTAAGGATCTACAGATGATTTTAATTTTTTCATATAAAAATCGATTTTTGGTAGGAAAAAAAAAAAAGTAATCGCTGACTTATAGCCCTTTATTGATTGTAGCTCTATTTAAGGATTTAGAGCCCATTTTAATTTTTTATAATATAAATTGATTTTTGGTAGAAAAAATAAGTGATCACAGTTTTTTACACTTTTGTCAATTGGAGTTCTAGTTAAGGATCTGTAGCAGATTTGAATTTTCCATTTTAAAAATCTATTTTTATATTTTGGCGACTTGAGTTTTTTTTATATTAAAATAGATTTTTAGATGGAAAAGTAAGTGATCACAGATTTTCTTACTCTTGTCGATTGGAGATCTATTTAAGAATCTACATCTAATTTAAATTTTTCATATAAAAAATAATCTTTGGTAGTAAATGCTAGTGATCATAGATTTTCATCCTTTTAGCCTTGACTATTTATATTGGTTTAGCTATAATGAAGTATAAACCTTTATGAAACTTAAACTTGTTATGCCTTGTGAAATTATGCCTTTAAGTGTATTTTACATTAATTTAACTTATTGCTGTTGGTAGCCGTCATTTCAAAAAGAAAGAAAGCAAAGTAGACTAAAAAAACTAGTAAATATATAAGGAGTGAAATCGTCAATAATTTGATCTTAGATTATTATTTTCGCATAAAAGATGTTCTATAGACTCTATCTCCTCTTCATCTAAACAACTTCTACAGAAATCAATTTGGGAAAATCCTATGTATTCAGACCTGTGTCCTATTATACAGTGTCCCGTGATGATACCTGTTAGAAGTTCTCTGTTTATCAATTGAGGGCCAAATGGTTCTAGATATCGTGCAAGTGGTTATAGTGGACCACCTACGGGACCTTTCCTTAAGCGCCCAATCTTCTATCAAATTCGACAATTCAACAAGAGGAATATCGACTTCCATCAGAGCCTCCCTTGCGTCCATTAACGAACCAGCTATTGTGCACTCATCCGCCATTTCGTTGCATTCGTACCCTGGTACCCATAGTAGTCTTACTGGGCAATTGGGGAAGAGAACTATTGCATTCAAGTACACATTTCGATTTCACCACATACGAATTCAAAGCCATGATAACGGCCTAACTATCTACAAAGAAGTCCACAGTAAAGGCTTCAGAAACGAGTTCTCTGATTCGTCTAGCAGCTTCAGTTATAGCGTATAGCCTGGAATACTGTACAAGTATCCGGTAATCTTAGATATTGAAAGTCCCAGGTCTTTAGTGAAAACTCCTGACTCGGTTCCGGTAACCGTTTTTGACCCGTCAGTGAAGACTGAGATTGCACCTTTCTGAAAAACAGAATTTGCTGCCCAGCTTTTCCTGTCGGGGATGCTAATCTTAAAAGATTTATCGAAATCCATCCCAGGGATGATATAGTAAGTTCGGCCACCCAGATTGCCGCCGCCTACCACTTGTAGGATTTTGCCATGTCCAATACGATCAAGCCTAAGTTCGCCAGACTCCCTGAGTCTTAAAGCAGACTTGGCCAAGACAATTTGATATAGACATCAAGTGAAGCTAAGTCAAGTGTAGTCTCTAAGCTAGCTTGAGGAGTGGAATTCATCGCTCCAGTAATTGCAAGACAAGATAGTCTCTGTACCCTGCTCAGAATATAGAGATAAGTCCTTGTAATGAAAGCACTCCACCAGACAAGTGCTCTATAGGTAAGAATTGGTGTGTACATCCAGTGTACAATGTAAGGCTTGAGTCCCCATCTCTTACCGAAAATCTACTTGCATGCATAGAAGGCACATAAAGCCTTATGCATCCTGCTCTCAACATTATGTATTTGGCCTCTTTGGAAAGCACTAGAGAAATATAACTTTTATAGTTCTTACCATTACTTATGAACTTGTGGACTTTGCCCAACTCCTTTTAAAATCTTCAATATTTTCGGACACGTTTTTTATGTTCTTCAATTCTCTTTTCACAAAATGCCAATATCTCTCCACTGATCTTAGCTCCGGACAATTTGGTGGTGATTAATTGAATTTTTAAATTAAAATGTTTGTAATAAAGTTGGACACCGTATAAAACTAGACAAATGCTATGTTGTGTAGTTTTCTTATAAAGAGCTGTCAAAATTAAAATTTGTTTACATTTTTGAAAAAGAGTAAAAAGCTAAATTTTCATCAATTTTCAGTGTATTTATTTTAAATAGAAAGTCCTTTAAAGTAAAAATTTAAAAAGAAACTATCAACTTCAGATATTTAAGTGTACTTTCCTTCAATTATTTGCAAATTATATTTTGTCCTAATATTTTTGTTATTTTTTGGAAAATTGTCCTAAAATACACACATTTTTATGGAATGCAGGATGTTTGTTCTAAAAACTTTCTGAAAAATATAATATTATGAAAAAAAAAAAAGAAAATTTGAAGTCGATATCTTTATTGAGTGAAAAAATAAAGGATTTTGAATTGGCAATTTTTCAAAAATTAATAAACAGACGGACGGAAGGACAGACATTAAAATTCTTTAAAAAGGCGTTAAAATTTAACTCAAATGTATAGACGGACCAACATTCTGCCAAAAAAATATTTAAGTATTCTAAAAATGCTTTTTTTTACTTACTGATAAATAGAAAAAATAGAACATGATTATCTTAATCCTGATATCAATTTTTCTTAAATTAAGCTCCATTTTCAACCCATTTAACCCAAATGTATAGACGGACGGACAGACATAACCATTCAGCCAAAATATATCTTATAGTTCTAAAAAACATTTTTTTACTTACTAACTAATAGAAAAATTAAACGTGATCATTAAAGTTTTGATATCACCTTTCTCTGAATTATGCATAATTTTCGACCCATTTAACTCTAATGTATAGACGGACATTAGACAGACATTACCGTTCTGCTAAAAAAATCTTAAAATTCTAAAACTGATTTTTTTTTACCTAATAATCAATAAAAAAAAAACGTGATCATTAAGATATTAATAGGACCTTTCCCTGCATAAATCGCCATTTTCGACACCTTTAAGCCCAATGTGCGCTGTAAAAAAAAAATTATCTTCAGGGAATTTAACTGAAATATTATGTAAATATTTTTTGCGTTGTTTGCAATATTTTCCGCTTAAATGTTAATAAATCAATCATTTTGGTATTAGGAACAAAATGAGCAATAAAATGCTAAGTTATTGAGAAGAATATTTATTTATTTATTTTTTTATTTGAAAATAAAGTTTTGTCGAAATATTTAAAAAGCAAATAATGATTAAGTGAAAGCAATTTCTTAGTAGGTAAATGAAAGAAAAATTTAAAAATTTATCAAATTATTGCTTAAATGAATAACAACTTTTTTAGAAGTAGTTAAGTCTCTAACTTATTAATGTGTTGATTTTAAGATATATTTGCAGAAAAACAAATTGTCTTTACAGCTTTTTAAGCAAATTTGTCTTTTTTCGTTTATTGACAAATTAAAAACTTTTGTAGCTGTTTTAAAAATATTAATATTTTAAATCATTTAAAACTTTTCAACTTTTTTACAAATATAAAGTTTAAATCTGTATAATTTCATAAAATATAAAAAAAAAAAAAATGATTAACATATTTGCTAGAATAAGTACTAAAACTTTCTTATCTCTTCCCAAAAAGTCTAATAAACAAAATATCTTATATGATGGCAAGAAATAAATATTAATATTTGAAACTATTGGGAAATTCTTGCAGCAGCTTACATATTTACATTTTCAATTTTATGTAAATCAGTAATATTAAATTTCTTGTCAAAAAATATGTTTCCTGTTATGAATTTTTATAACATAGACATTTATTTTTGCATACCCTTCATCAAAATTGAAACATATATACAAACTTGTTATAGCGTTTGAGAACACAGTTTTTTAGTAATCAAAATAAATAAATTTGTGAAATTTCTAATCAAAAATTTCTACTCAGTAATATCCGTCCAGATATCTGTTCATTTTGATATTTGTCCATTCGTCTGGATATTGAACTTCATTTTGCCAAGTGTACGCAGTGATTAAGAAAATTTTTCTATTCACACATAATTATTACTTCAAAAAGTCCAGGACAAAAAGCTAATTTTTAATTTTTATTAATAGAAAGGTTTTCCATCAATTTTCGTCTTGTTGTAGGTTCGTCTAGATGTCTGTCTTTACGTCCGTATGTTGTAATTATTTTGATTAAAATCCTGTTAATATATTTATATGCAATTGCATACAATATATATGATTCTTATTATCTGAAGTATCTGAAATCATATCCATTTACTAACAATGTCTTTAGAATTATAATTTTGTTAATTTTAAGTTTCTGAATACAATTTTGAGGATTTAGAATTCGGCCCAACTGATTATAGAGGTTTTTATTTTTATTTTAATTTTATTTTTTTCCCTGTTTCATTTGAACTGTTTCAAAAGTTCAATAATAACAAGCAATTGAATCTTAAATTAGTAATAATACAAAACTCAAATAAATTAATTTAAAAAAATTGTTTATAGTTAAAAGTTTGTTACATTGAAAAATATAAATAAGTTATTTTTTTTTTATTGAATATTTTTTTTTCTTTTTAACAAAATTAGCATAAACAACAGTTTGTGTCAAACACTCTCAAGAAGAACTTGAAAAATTGTCATTTCTCAATACTTCTTGATTATTATTTAGCATAATTTCTTTATTTTTTTATAGCTTTTTTGTCCTTTGTATTCTGGCCACAAAACCAATAAATATTTTGCAATAAAAAAACACGCTTCACTTTGTTAGTGTTTGAACTAACACCAAAAGTCATAAAATACACACTTTTTTACGAAAAATATAAGCAAATATTTTTGCATAAAATTTCTATCGGAATATTTAAGTGATAACTTGTTTAAATATAACAAATTTTACTTTAATAATTTTTATACAAAATTGCCTATTAAATGTTTAAAAAAAATACAGGTTTTATCAAAAAATATATAAATTAAATAAATCAAAATAACTACTTTAAACTAAAATAATAATTTTGTTATGAAAAATTCTTAAATAAGAAACAACCACGAAAACATAAATTCTAACTCCAAGTATTAGAGCTCTAATATCAAAATTTTTATACAGATTATAAATAATGATACGATTTTTGAATGAATATTTTTTATTAATAAAATCTTTTTTATAATCTTAAAATTTAAAACAAACTTTTTTATTTAGTTTATTTAAATAAATAGTTTGTACGTTATTTCATCTTTACAACAGTTATTTCAAATAGTTATTTAGTATTTTTAAATAAATTCTAATAGTATAACTCAAAGTAAATTGTATAGAATCTTAGCATTTGTTAGCAATATCCTTTTAGTCTGCAGCTCTTTTAGATTCAAAGTTATTACTATTTTTCTAATAATATCTCTGAATTAATATTAATCATACGTCAAGGTATTCAATATTTAAATTTAAGCAAAAACTTGTTTTTTTATTTATATTTTGTGTATTTTTTATTATTATTATTTTTTTTTGTCAAAAAAGGCTTAAATTTAAAAATTAAAAATAACACTATGCAACCAGCGTTACCGTTGAGAATTTTTAAAAAGTGTCCAAAAAAGGGGATTTAAAAATAAAAGTCGCCAAAAAAGAGGATTTTTGAAAAAAAAAACCCAAAAAACTGCTTAATATTTGTTTATTTGATAACAACAAAAACAAAAAATTTTATGTTTTATAAATAACTAAAAAAAAATCAGTTTTATTAATAACAAAATATATAATTATCTTACAACAATTTTTAAAACAGATTTTTTGAAAATTTAACTTATGAAACCAACTTTAAAATTTAACCACTGTGCGCCAGACTCGCTAAGAAACCAAGCAAATCCAATTAATGCGAATTATAGCAAAATGATAAAAGTGAATTTTAAACCATTTTTGTACTTGAAATTTAAAAATGTTTTGTCTTAATTTTTTATTTTTTTAAAACTCAAATGGATTTAAAAGCAACTTATGCTGATGCTTTCAAATTTCTCTCTTGTTTTTTTTTTTTGCACATTTTCGCTTTAATTTCTTTTATCTTTGTAACCTTATTCACAACTACATTCCATTCATTTGTTACCTTGTAATTTAGGCCAAATTGCTTAGTTTTGTTTGTCTCTTATCGCAAAACAATAATCGTAATTGTGACAAACATTTTGGGTCTTTTGTTGCAATTGTTTGGCAAAATTCTATTTGTATTTAGAAGTAAGTATAAACACATTTGGCCCAGTTACCTTTTGCACTAATTTTCTGGTAACAATAATTTGACCATATAGTCATTAGATAGCAATTGCTATAATTATGAAAATTATTAATGATAAATAATAACTTTAAGCTGGTATTAGAAAAGAATAAAGATATAATTTCTAGGTTATTTTGATATACATTTGGTGATTTTAAATTTATTTAGTGATGTCTGTCTGTCTGTCTGGATAGCATAAAATATAATTAAAATAAAATAAAAATAAAAAAATTTAGAAAACTCACCTTAACGATTTTCTTGGCTTGGAAATAAAATTTTATATATTTTTGTAATTTTAAAGGTGAAGGTTGTAAATAAAAATTAGAGTGTCAAATTTAACACTTACTTTAGCTTATCTTTGCCACATTTTAACTTCTCCTACAAACATCTCTACCTCTCATATTTTAAAACACTTAATTGTGACATCACTTTGGAATAAAAATATTAAAACAAATATTTATATTAAACACACACAAATACTTACTTTTTTCACACTCAAACACACACTTCAACAACAACAAAAACCTGAAGTCTTTATTATCAGGCAAAGGTGTTGATTCTAACAACTATATATACACTACAATGTTTATCTGTGTATTTGTGTTAAAGCCCACAAAATGTATCAGCTTGATACCAGTAACTACTAAGGATAATAGAGAAATCTTTTTGGTGTTTCCTTTTGTTTTGTTTTTTTTTTTTTGTTAGTTTTCTTTGTTCTTTCTTTTTTGTGTATAGCATGTATTTAGGCTAAAAGCTTGTTAAATATTTTGGGTTAAAGGTGTTAACAAGAGAGCTACAAGCTTAAAGAGCACATAGTTTTTGTTGTTAGCAAAATGTTTTCTTACTTGTAGTTTTGGGTATAAAGAAGTTAAGTTTTTGTGGGGCAATGGAAACTTTATACATTTGATATATTAGATTATCAGCAGTGTATCAGTGTATATAAACTAACAATATAATTAATTAAAAAATGGGAAATTAATTTTTTGTCATATAAAGTAATTAAATAATATTTTAGAAAATGTTATGAGACACATAGCAGATTTAATGCACAGAAAAAACAAAGTTTCATTTCTAATTGCAAAATGTTAATCTTAATCTTTCTGCTTAAGTTTAGAGTTCTCGACGCTAAGTGCCAGATTTCATGCAGGCAAATTATAACCTTTATAGTTCTAACCACTGGTGGATCTTTTTTGGTAATCCTTCCATAAGATATTTGATAGTTGTTTCAGTCATTTTTTTTTTTTTTGTAGAACAGTTTGCCCATCTCCTTTTAAAATCTTCAATATTTTTGGACACATTTTTTGTGCTCTTCAATTCTCTTTTCACAAAAGCATAATATCTCTCCACTGGTCTTAGCTCTGGACAATTTGGAGGATTGACCTCTCTTGGTACAAAAACTATGTTATTGTTTTGGTACCGCTCCAGAGCTTTCGTTCTATGGTGAAATGATGTCAAAACGAATCAAAAATATGTAGACACATTGTGTTCTCTTATGACAGGAATAAGATTTGTTTGCTAATATTTCTTGATGTATATTTCGGTATTTATATAGACCACTGTAACAAATGATTTGCTTCTTTTGCCATATCTGCATAAAGCTTGCCATACCAGGCATTTTTTTAGGAAATTTTGTCTGCTTTTCAGTCCCAAACTTATCTTCAACATTTTCTCGAAGCATTAGCAACATACGAATTTTGACCCGGAAGCTACGAAAAATCTGCCAGTACATGCGTTTCGTCATCCATTATACAACATGAGTATTTTTGTGTGAAATTTTATTTTAATTTCCGTGCTCTTTCTTGGCTTCTGAATGATTTGCAGCATTCTTGTCTGAAACTTTTTGAACTTTGTATGTTTTCAAGCCTGCATTGGCTTTAAGTTTTCATACCAAATAGTCAGAGCACTGATCTAACCGGTCTGCTTTTCTACCAGATGTGTTTGGAGCTCTTTTTAATATTCTTTAAATTTTCTTGGTCTTCCCAAAATCATGTGGATCTTTTTTTCTTCACGAACCAGGTTTCCTGTTAATGATCAAATTCTCCTGATACTGTTTAATAACATTGGAAATAGTTTGATGGAAGACCTTCAATTCTTTGGATAATTTTTTGTAGGATAACAACTGAAAAAACAAACGTTATTTTATAATTGAAAAATCAAAAATAATTATTATTTTTTATTTTAGGTCATCAAATATTGGTTCAATGATTCCATATAAAAGCATACCGTCTTTTATATGGAATTCAAAGTTAGTTCGAATTTTGATTTTATGGATTTTTAAACTTCGGATATTATGGAACACTTTTAAAAAAATATGTGATAATAAAAAACATTTAAGTCAGTCAATTTCAGCATATTTATGGGTACTTTTTATTTTATAGAGTACAAAACTTCTCTAAGATATTATGTTAGATTTTTATTAAATGCTCTTCCCTTTTTACTCCCACTTTTCATAACGAGATTGTATGCAGTAGATATCTTGAACATTAAAGTACATTTTCAATATTTTTCTTAGAAAATGGGTAATATTTTTTTAATTTTGTTCCCTTTATGGCTCAATTTTTAAAAATTTGCATTGTATGAAGTACTGTTGATAATATATAATTTTCTAAATTTTTCCAAAAAATTGTTCATCAAAATGCCTTAAAAAGTCTTCTAGCGAAACAATATCCCATAGGAAAAATTTTTAAAATAGTTTTTTCCATAACCAGCATAAAATTACTAATTTTTTGATACCCATTTCAATTAAAAATCGAAACTTTTTTTTGACCCAAATGTATGGGATCCATGACTTTTCAGTCGCTGGTAGGGAAACGAAGACCAATTTGATTATTTTTTTAAATATTTTTTTTTCGTATTAAGCAAATTTTTACGCATCGTTTGAAGGGCCTTTCTACATCGAAATCTCGAAAAAAGCTTTCCTCGGGACACTCTATTGCACATACGTATATATTTCGTGCATTCTCCGATCATTTCGTCTTTAAAATTCTGTTCCTTAAATTTTAATTCACTGAATGGGCAAATTTTCTATAAAAAATATTTTTGGTTTCATTTTTTATCATCGAATAACTTTTCAACGGATTGTAAACAGAATATTTTTTATATTTCCAAATTATTTCCAAAGACTTGTTTTTCATCTGGTTAATGGTTTTAATCTAAAAATCCTCGAAATTTTCAACTCAGTTTTTTTACATTTTTAATTTTAAATGCTTGTATTTTCGTAAGATTTTACGCAAATAATTTAAAATTTAGGATTTAAAATAAGTGTTTTAAAAATAATTTTAAAACAAAATTTGGCAATACAAGACACTTAAAGTAGGTTTCCAACAATTTTTAAATTTTTTGATTTTCCTCATGTATATGTTCAGTTTAATTTTAAAAGTTTCAGTAATTTAGACATACGTTGAAGTCAGGTAAAGTAAAAAATATTGTGACAACAATGGGTGTAAAAATCTATTGTAATAACGCTATTAGTCTATAAAATAACAATAACATATTTATACTTTTACGACGATTTTTATTTTCAATCATATTAAAAAAGAGCTCCAAAAAATTCGAACTTCAAGAGCCCATAAAACTGAAATTGGAACTAAATTTGCCCTTTGCGAGTTTTGCTAGACTATTGATAGGCTTTTCTTTTGCATTGGAATTATTGAGGCAATTATTTTCTTGTTGCACTGTGTAAGCGTTATATTTAGATTGTTTGTTTTTTAATTGTTTCTCTCTAGATCCCTATTTTGAATCCTTCTACTTTGGCGTTTTTAACAGCCAAATTGCAAATTAAATTTGCACCTCTCACCAAAATGATAATATCAATTACTAAAAACTGTAAAAAATATAAAACTGAAAAAAATTCCCAATTAATAAATTAATTAAATCAATCAAGTAGTTGATTGGATGAATTAAAAATGTATATAGGATATAAAAGTATAGTTAAATTTTATTTTTATTTCATTTTTGCTTGAATAAATTTATTAAATTTCGATGCAAAATGAAACAACTATGTTAATTAAAAAAAAAAAAAAATACCGTAATATTTTTTTCTGTGTTTATTAATGAATTTTAATTGATTTTTACAGGATTCAACACAAAAATAAATTTAAATTTCTAACATTTTGTGTAACTAATGGAGCTTTAAAATAGGACATTTATGAAGATTTAATTTAAGCGTATGTATATATAATTACTATGCAAATATAATGACTACATAAGTAGCCAAAGGAAATTATAAAAAGCCTAATTTAATGCAAAAATGTTCCCTGAGTACACTATAAAATTAGCCGTCAAGGAAGTGATTTTGTTAACACAACAAAAGGACAAATGTAAATACAAAAGAATAAAAACAAATAACACTTTAAACAAAAAAAATACACACACAGTGAAATAACTCACACACATACAAATCTTTGAACCCCATTACGTTTTTAACAACATACAACAGACAATAAAAAATGGCCACCGGAAGCTAGTATAGCTGTATTTTAATGTAAATATTCTTTAGATACAAAAGTATTAACATGTATTAAGTATGTCTTTGTATGTGCTGTACTACACTGTATGTATGTAAATAAATGTGAGTAAGA
Organism: Protophormia terraenovae; assembly: GCA_951394005.1. Lineage (NCBI taxonomy): Eukaryota > Metazoa > Arthropoda > Insecta > Diptera > Calliphoridae > Protophormia > Protophormia terraenovae. The sequence continues at coordinate 4,127,060 of OX596076.1, forward strand.
GCTTATAGCGTTAACATTTTTATGTAAATTTATGTTAACATAATAACAACACAAAAACAGAACAACAGTAAAATGGCTAAAAACTACTAACAGCAAAAAGCAGAATATAATATTATACTAAATACAAAATGTGTTGTACAAGATAGAAAAAATGGACCATAACCCAATAAACATTTAAATAATAAAAAACAGCAAATTATTTAATAAATTTTTTAGTAAACCATTTAGACCTGGTCTTTTGGTCTATTTGTGTTTACTGGTTTATATTAAAAAGGTATTTTTTTATCCTCTCTCCACGTCCACTTAAAATGTAAATAAGTCTCAACAACATCGCTGGTGACTTTTAACAACGCAGCAGGTTTTTTTGTTAACAGCTTAAATTAAAATGATACAAAAGGAACAATAGTGAAAAGCACTATCAAGTTTAGTTATTAACAATTCAACTGAAGAAGTTATGGTTATGGGTAGTAGGTAATGCTATCATTGGCAGTGATGAAAAAAGAGCAGCATATTTTTGCAATTAATAATTTGTTTTTTTTTTATCTTTATTTACCTGTGGGTATAAAAACTAGGAAAAAGTTCACAGTAATTTAAAAAATAAAATAAATACATACCCAAATAAAAACACTTTCAATTCAGCTTCTAAAAATGCAATTAAATGGTTGGGGTAATATGTATTTTTCTGTTGTTTACCTAATAGAGGTCGGATCAAAATTTCCGTGACTTTTCGAACCTCCCTCGTAGTTATATGAAATCCAACATTGTTCCCATCAAGTACCACCTGTTAATAGACTACTGTCAAATTTTGAGCAAGTGTCGTCATTTACTTTGCGTTTAACAGATGTTCAAAACATACAACCTCGTGTATTTTTCTAAAAATGGAAAAAAGCGAATTTCGAGTGCTCAATCAAACCAAGGAAAAGCTCGATAAATACTATGGGGATTATGCACCATCAATTTCAATGGTAAAGAAGTGGTTTACTGACATTCGTTATGGTTGCATAAGTACAATTGTCGAAAAATCCACGATATGGTGTTGGCCGACCGAAGAGTAAAAGTGCGTGAGATTGTTGATGCTATAGGCATTTTATATGGCAGTGTGGTTTCGATTTTAAATGATCAGCTGGGTTTAAGAAAGTTGTATGCAAGATGGGTGCCGCGTTTGCTTTCAATTGACCATAAACGTAAACGTGTGACAACTTCAAAGGATTGTTTGGAGTTGTTTAACCGCAATCCGAATAAGTTTTTGTGGCGTTTTGTAACTGTGGATGAAACACGGACTCATTACTGTACTAAACAATGGGTTCCTCTGGGTGGACCTGCTCCGAAGAAGGCCAAGGTAAGTTTGTCGGCCAATAAGGTGATGGCAACATTTTTTTGGGATGCACGCGGGATAATCCACATCAATTACCTTCAAAAGGGAAAAACAATAAATGGCGAATATTATGCCAAATTATTAGACCTATTTAATGAGGATTTAAAAAGAAATCGACCACATATGGCCAAGAAAAAAGTTATCAATGGCAAAACTCTATGAATTGGTACCTCATCCGCAATATTCTCCGGATTTAGCCTCTAGTGACTACTTCCTATTTCTAAACCTAAAGAAACGGCTCGGTGGAAAGAGATTCAGATCCAAAGATGAAATTATTGACCAAACAAATGCCTATTTTAAGGACCTCGAAAAATCTTATTTTTTTGGAAGGGATACAAAAACTGGAGAAACGTTGAACTAAGTGTATTGAGTTAAAAGGAGATTATGTTGAAAAATAAATTTTTGTTTTGCAAAAAACACTGTGTTTCATTAAAAAAGTCACGGACATATTGATCTGCCCTCGTATATTGTCTAGAGATGCATCCTCCTAGATTCTGAAAGGAATATTCTCCAAAATACTTGCGTTCCTGCAGCGCCAGACAATCGCATTAATAAAATATTTTCTATAGACTCTACCTCCTCTTCATTTAAACAACAAATCATTTCGGGAAAAACCTATGTATTCCAACACATGTATTATTACACAGTGTTCCGTGATAATTCCTGTTAAAAGTGAAATCTCTCTCCAGAGCCAGAAGGGCCTTAGTTCTATTGAAAAGATATAGACATCCTGCATGTAGTTATCGTGGACCACCTACGATATTTTACTTAAGGGAAAAATCTTCTATCACATTTGACAGTTCGGCAAGAAGGATTTCAACCTCCGTCTTTTTGTTGCTTAGATTACCCAAATAGTCTCACATTTCGTGTGCGTAACTGGGACAGAGATCTATTGCATTCGAGTATACATCTCGATTTTACCACTATACTATTACCCAGCTATCTTTATAAAGAATGCTAATCCTTGATTTAAAGAAATATTTATCAAAGTTGATCCTAGGGATGATATAATCCGTTCGGACATTCAGATCACTCCCGCCCACTACCTATAGAATTTTGCAATGTCCAATATGATTATGCCTTTGTTCACCCGATTCTCTGAGCATGAAAGCGGACTTGGCCGAGATGTGTTTAATGTAGTCGTCAAATGGAGCTGAATCCAGCATATCTTGTTGTGTAGAACTCATTGCGACAGTAATTGCAAGATACTATGATTTGTGAAATAAAATTTGCAAGGAAATAGATCTAATAGATTAAAATTATTTTATGAATTAAGCTGTGATTTCGAAAGGAATATCAAATTTAGTTTTAAATTTAGAAATATCAAAGCTATGTGTAATTAACTTGATGAATTTTTCTTTCAAATATTATTATATTTATAAAAAATTATGTTATGTCTGGTGCAACAATTGCAAATTAACTGCCCTTAAACATGCAACAGAAATTAGTTGAAAAAAAACTAACACAGAAATATTTTAAATTAAAATGTTAATAAAACGGAAACGGAAGTTGCAAATTGAGGAGAATACAAATAACACAAAAAACACAAATTAAATACAATTAAACTTTTTTTGTGGTAGAAAAAGTTTTAGGATGAAATGGTGACTAAGAAAATAAAACTTGGATAAATTTTCCTATTTTCTTCAAGAATATAATAAAAATAAAAATTTTTCACGACCAGTGAATTAATTCCTAAAATTATTAGAAACATATTTTGTTTAGTTTGTGATTGTTTAATTTATTAAATAATTCCTTAAAATTTAACAAGAAACTTCCTTAAATTTATTGATTTAATTTTGTTTCTCAGTCCTTATTTAGCCTTAATAATACTGCTTAATAATTTCCTTTGCCCTGTCCCTGCTTCAAATACAATAAAAATAATTTTAATTTTTAAAATTCTAAACGCCTATCAAATACTTAATTCATAACTTTTATATCTATTATTTAACTTTTCATTCTCTCTTTCTCTATATTACCTAAAATCCAACTAAAATTCTTTGCCATAACCATATGTTTGTCTACTTTTTTTTAGATGGATGATAGGAAATTTTATGAAATAACCACACACATATAATTTTTGTTTTATTTCCTCTTGAAATCACCACTCACTTCCGGTTCAGTAAATGTGTTATGGCAACATGAAATAATAAAATAAATAGAGAGAATAAAATTGTAAAAAGCAATACAAAAGTACTAAAATAACGTTCACATAAACTTACAACAAATTTACAGATATATATTTTTCAAAAATACATATTGTAAAGTACAGTTAAATGTACATTAGGAGGGCCTCAAAACAAAAATTACTGCTTAAAAATTAACAAAGGTTCTTTTTGTGTCCTTTACGCTTTGCTCGAAAAAAAATATTTTAAGAAAAGTTATCTGAAAAAATTAAGTGGAATATTTTAACCAAACATATACTCAACACAAACGAGGCCACCCTAATATTTTGGTATATTAGCTCAATTTAATCCCTACAGTTTTGAGGATGCTAATTTATATTTTTTTACGGAATCTATTAGTTTTTATACATGCCTGCTCTATACATATATTTTTGGCAGTAGATCAAGAAAATCTCTACTGATTACTTTGCTGTCTCTAGGTAATCTAAATAATATTTTAGACGACATACTAGAGTTGCTTTTCTTTATAAAAAATCAACGATTTATGAGCTATTTGGACATTTATTTTAATGATGCTTTACTGCACTAGGTAAACTAAAATATAACCAATTTAAGGTATACCATTTGTCTGAGCTAACCCAAAGTGTTAATAGGTCTCTTAAATATGTAGAACTACAGGTATACTTTTGAAGTAAAAGTGTATGTTTGATGATAGTATATATTTATATAATTCCTTTTTATGGCAAATGATATATTTTAAACTCTAATTTAATTTTTTTTTAATATAGAAACATTATTTCACCCAGAGAAATATCAATCACATACGTGTTGAAAACGATACCATTCTGTGTCAATAGTGAATCTACACCGTATGTGTTTAAATTAAACACTGCGTGTTCAATTCTTATTGAAAATCGATACCTAATTGGCACCAAGTTGAAACCATTTTGTTATCAAATTGTTAAATTACATTATGTTTTCTATTAAATTTGTTAACGAAAGGTATTAAAAAGCTGTTACCGTAAATTCCCAATGTGAGCACAACCGTTGTTGATTTTGAATCGAATTTTTTCCCTTAGTGTGTGTTAGCATAGTTATTGTACAAATGTTAACAATACATTGAACTACAATAGTAGATTACACTTTTACTAATCTCAATAATTACAATTTAATTTATTTTCTTTCTTTCTTTCTTTAAAATATTTCCTTTTTAATTGCAATTCATATTAAATAAATACTGAGCTAAACTGAAGCATAAAATCATATTGAAAATTTAATTAGAAAACTAAGTAAATAAATAGGAACATTGTATGAAGAAAAGTAATATATAGATCACAAAACTAAGTAAAAAAAAAAAAGAAAATTTATTTTTTCGAATTTTATATCATTTTACCTTAAATTGTAATTAAAAAGGGCCCAAAAATAAATGTTTTAAAATCTTCGTGGTTTTTGATAATTAGACTTTGTGTATTAGATATATTTTGGTAATTAGAGGATTTATTGTATTTTTTTATTTTATTTTAAATTTAAATTTTCTTTAGTAGTTCAGTTTATTTTTGTAAATATATTTTAGCTATTTCTTATAATTTAGCGATTTTTGTGCTTTGCCAATATTTTTCAGAAAGACGTGTTTGTCGTTTTTTTTTTATTTTTTTTGGAATTTGAAACAATTTAATCGATTTCTATTTATGGCCTGATTTTTATGATTTTAAATCCCAACAATTATGTTGGGGAACTTCAACTATTCCAAATGAAAAAATATCCAAAATGAAAGAAAAAAAAAAAAAAAAAAAAAAATATCCAAAATGAAGGAAAAAAAATAGCATAAACGGGAAGACATCAATTGCCAGTCACCAAAACCAAAAAAAAAAAAAAGAAATATATTGCCCAAAAAAAAAAAAAAAAAAAAAACGCTAAACGGAAAAAATTTTAAAAAAGAAAAAATATACTGCCAAAACCAAAAAAAAAAAAAAATACGCATAAAATAATCTACTAACCGAAAAAAAGGCAGTGAAAAAATCACAAAAAAAAAAAATATCTTGCTAAATCTGTAAAACGCCAAAAAAAAAATATTCTTAACTAGAAAAAAATGCTAAATCGGAAAAAATTTCCAAATCGAAATTTTAAAAAAGAAAAAAAAAAAAAAAAAAATATATTGCCCAAAAAAAAAAAAAAAAAAAAAAAACGCTAAACGGAAAAAATTTTAAAAAAGAAAAAATATACTGCCAAAACCAAAAAAAAAAAAAAAAATACGCATAAAATAATCTACTAACCGAAAAAAAGGCAGTGAAAAAATCACAAAAAAAAAAAATATCTTGCTAAATCTGTAAAACGCCAAAAAAAAAATATTCTTAACTAGAAAAAAATGCTAAATCGGAAAAAATTTCCAAATCAAAATTTTAAAAAAGAAAAAAAAAAAAAAAAAAATATATTGCCAAAACCCAAAAAAATACGGCAAAATAAAATAATCTACCAACCAAAAAAATCCAGAGAAAAAAATCACAAAAAAAAAAAAAAATCGCCAAAATAAAAAAAATCGCAAAAACAAAAAAAATATATCGTCGAAACTGTAAAACCCCCCCCCCCCCCAAAAAAAAAAAAAAAACAAATTTAACTAGAAAAAAATTCCAAAACGGAAAAAATCTCCAAATCAATAAAAACGCCAAAACGAAAAAAATTACATAAGGATAAAAATTTTCGAAATTAAAAAAATCACGCCGAACGTAGGAAAAAAAATCTTCAAAACGAAAATATTTTCGAAAAGAAAAATCACCTAAACGGAAAAGAAGAAATCGCCTACGCGGAAAAAAACAGACCAAAAATAAAATAAAAAAAAAAAAAAATCGCCAAAATAAAAAAATCGCAAAAACAAAAAATATATCGTCAAAACTGTAAAAACCCAAAAAACAAATTTAACTAGAAAAAAATTCCAAAACGGAAAAAATCTCGAAATCAATAAAAACGCCAAAACGAAAAAAATTACATAAGGATAAAAATTTCCGAAATTAAAAAAATCAGGCCGAACGTAGGAAAAAATTGCCAAAAGGGAAAAAATCTTCAAAACGAAAATATTTCCGAAAAGAAAAACACCTAAACGGAAAAGAAGAAATCGCCTACGCGGAAGAAAACCAGACCAAAATTAAAATCAACCAGCAAAAATGCCAAAACGGAAAAAATCTTCAAAATTTACAAAATGAAAACAAATCGACAAATAATAGAAAACAAATTAAACAAAATGGAAAAAAATTAAAAAATACTTTTTGCCAGAACAAAAAAAAAAAAAAAAAAAAAAAAAAATAAAAGAACTAAAACCCGAAAAAAAAAACGCCAAAATAATAAAAAAAAAAAAAAAAAACAATATAAGAAATGCCAGAACGAAATAAAAATCATTACCAATCGCTAAAATAAAAAAATGATTAGAGAAATAGTAAATAAAACGGATAAACGTCAAAACGAAAAACAATCACAAAACTGAAACAATAGTCAAAATAAAAAAATAATAATAAAATCGCAAAACTAAAAAGTATTTCACGAAAAGGGTAGGTTAGGTTATACGGGCAGTGTCCTTGATGAAGATCCATGATGAAGATCTGATCTCGATGTGATACCAAAAAAATCTTAACCAGAAAAATTCGCCAATACAAAAAAAAAAAAAAAAATTAAGTGAAAAAATCATAGAATTGAAAAAATTTCCAAGATAAAAAACCAAAATAAAAAACGCCTAAATAAAAGAAAAATCGGAAAAACGGAAGAGAATTGTTACAGTAACTCAAAGTTTTATTTGCTTTAAAGAATTTTAAGACAAAAAAAAAAAAAGTTTTAAATTATTTGTTTTTGTATTTAACCCTTTTTTTTTGTTGACAGTATATATTATTTTTAAATTGTTGAAAATTATTCAAAAAATATATACTTTGAAAAAGTATTTATGTACCTTACAGATTATAAATGGTTCAGTATTTCATAAGTTACAATCCCTAAACGTTTTTGATGACAGATTGGATTATTCGGTAAAATATTGTACATTATAAATACAAATATTGCCCCTTAACTATTTGTTCTAATATATTCTATTTATTTCTATCAACTACATGTCTTCATTTATTGCTACTCTTAAAATTACTTATTCGTATTATTTGACACAAAATCTTTTACAATAAATAGAAAAAAAGAAAACAAAAATAAACAACAAGTAAATAGCAAATACATGTAATGAATAACATATGTTTAGAAATTTCTTATACGATTAGTATTTATTTTTGAAACAATAAAAAAACAAAAATGCAAAGATCACATTATAGGTCTTCGGGGCATAAAATAATGATAAAAAATATATAAATTAAAGATGTGAATACAACAGCTAAAGTTCGATATTTAAAATTTATATTACGTAATTTTAACCAGTTATTTTAAAAATCATTACAGCGTTTAAGTAATATTTCATACGAAATGTTTTCATATACAATATTATTAAACTATAACAATTTTCAATATTGTAAATTACATTTATTAAATATTGTACAAAATCTATCATGTTCAATTTACAAGCAATAGCAATTGTATTTAATCTTCCAATTAAAATGGCTCCTGTGGCATAAAACTTTCACAATGACAACTATGAAACGAGAGAAGAAGATATAGTCGCTCAAGCCCGACTATATGATACCCTACACCATTTCGATCTATATAATTTTATTTTTACACATATGTACAACTTACTTGTGTTAAATATTAACATAATACTAACATTTATAAAACTTATTTGTTATTCCTATTTTTAAGGCATCTGTAAGTGTTAAAACTCTATTCCGGGAGGACATTTGTATGGGGGCTAGGTGAAATAATGGGGCGATCATAACCAAATTCAATAGGCTTCGTTCTTGTGTTGAAAAAAGCATATGTACCAAATTTCATCAAATTATCTTCAAAATTGCGACCTGTACTTTGCGCACAAGCTTTACATGGACAGCCAGCCAGCCAGCCAGCCGACCAGACGGACGGACGGACGGACATCGTTAAATCGACTCAGAAAGTGATTCTGAGTCGAACGGTATACTTTAAGGTGGGGGTCGGAAGATTTTTTCTCTGCGTTACAACTTCTGCACAAACACATAATACCCCAACCACTTTTGGTGGTGTAGGGTATAACTATTAAAGTGTTAATAGTATTAGTAACTGTAGCAACTGTGGCATAAATAATAGTGATATTTTAATGAACACACCTAAATTGACCAAGCATTTGGTAACTGACGTGTACATAAAACACAACACCTGTAATATAACATTTGTATTAATAATTGAGCTATAATAATTAAAATATCATTGCAGTGAAAGGGCAATTGAATACTGTCCTTTTATAAAAGGTATTTCGAAATCATTATGACAGTATGCATATGAAAATATTTAGTGTTAAGATTGACATTGATGAAAGTTGAAATTAATTGATTTTCAGCTTTGTAATGTTTTAAATATCATTAGAATATATCAAATCATAGAACTAGAATAATATAAATACAAACAGAATCGAGACAAATATTTTTGGCATACAAAATTTTATAATCAAATAATATACGTAGTCAAAAAAAGATTTCAAATGCTCTAAATATTTTGCACAACGTAAAACAAGGAGACCGTAACAGACGAAATAATTTAGTCTACTGTCCGGTTGTTACTAAGCCCATAGTCTATATTCTAGTCTATAGTATATTATATAATTTGGACTAAAGTCTATAGTTTACAGCTATAGTCTAAAATTTACTAGATAACCTATAGTCAAGTCTATATGTATACTATAGTAAAGTCCAGTCTACAGTACACTTAGTCTAAAATAGAAGTGGAAATGAACTAAAACTAAACTAGAACTGAACTAGAACTGAACTACAACTGAACTAGAACTGAACTAGAACTGAACTAGAACTGAACTAGAACTGAACTAGAACTGAACTAGAACTGAACTAGAACTGAACTAGAACTGAACTAGAACTGAACTAGAACTGAACTAGAACTGAACTAGAACTGAACTAGAACTGAACTAGAACTGAACTAGAACTGAACTAGAACTGAACTAGAACTGAACTAGAACTGAACTAGAACTGAACTAGAACTGAACTAGAACTGAACTAGAACTGAACTAGAACTGAACTAGAACTGAACTAGAACTGAACTAGAACTGAACTAGAACTGAACTAGAACTGAACTACAACTGAACTAGAACTAAACTGAACTAGAACTGAACTAGAACTGAACTAGAACTGAACTAGAACTGAACTAGAACTGAACTAGAACTGAACTAGAACTGAACTAGAACTGAACTAGAACTGAACTAGAACTGAACTAGAACTGAACTAGAACTGAACTAGAACTGAACTAGAACTGAACTAGAACTGAACTAGAACTGAACTAGAACTGAACTAGAACTGAACTAGAACTGAACTAGAACTGAACTAGAACTGAACTAGAACTGAACTAGAACTGAACTAGAACTGAACTAGAACTGAACTAGAACTGAACTAGAACTGAACTAGAACTGAACTAGAACTGAACTAGAACTGAACTAGAACTAGAACTGAACTAGAACTGAACTAGAACTGAACTAGAACTGAACTAGAACTGAACTAGAACTGAACTAGAACTGAACTAGAACTGAACTAGAACTGAACTAGAACTGAACTAGAACTGAACTAGAACTGAAAGAACTGAACTAGAACTGAACTAGAACTGAACTAGAACTGAACTAGAACTGAACTAGAACTGAACTAGAACTGAACTAGAACTGAACTAGAACTGAACTAGAACTGAACTAGAACTGAACTAGAACTGAACTAGAACTGAACTAGAACTGAACTAAAACTGAACTAGAACTGAACTAGAACTGAACTAGAACTGAACTAGAACTGAACTAGAACTGAACTAGAACTGAACTAGAACTGAACTAGTAATTAAATTCAAGGATATTTCATACAATTTCTAACAAAACCTGGAGATATGAGTTTATATAATTCAATAGCATATACTATACGCACTGTTTTACCTCCTAAATTAAAAATAGTTTGAATTTAATTTGTTAATAAAACAATTTACTAGGGTAAATGTTTCTAAAACAACATTGAAGCTAAATTTTTGAAATATAGCAGAGTTCGTAATGTATCTGATAAGTTGTCAAGTATTGTATGTAGGCGTATGATTGATATTAAGTGAATAAATTCAATAATGTGTATAACTGTACACCACACAAATTGTCTTAAATTATTATGTATTCCAATCAAAGCAACAATATTAGATTATGTTATAGTTTATTATACATTTCTGGGCCAGTACTATGGGAATGGAATTTATAAACAAAACGTTTATAATATCCAACTTATACCAAATTAAATATGCTGACTTAGCTTGAGCAGAAATAAATTTAATGTAAATTTAACTTTTATGACAGGCATTTATTTTAGATTTAATTTATTTTTACATCTTAAAATAGAAAATACGAAAATATCTTATTGCAAAACGTAATTTAGTGTTGTTTATTACTAAGAATTTCAATTATTTAAAGAATAAATTTTTCTTATTAAATATATAATTATAATATGTAATTGTAATTATAGTATCAATTTGAGCAAAAAAACACTGAAATACTAAAGCATGTTTTCATAAAAAATTGTATATTTACAATAACTAATAAAAAGAAATCCTTAAATCCTTTAAATAAATAAATACTTTTTTTTTTAATACGTGTGAGTTCACATTTAACTTTAGAGATGATTATGACACTAATTATGTTATTAAGCTTTTGGTTTTATTTACATTTCCCCTTAAAAATCTAAAAATACAGCTTGTGTGTTAAAACATAAGAAAATACATAAATTGTTAATTACGAATGAAAATGTTTTAAAGATAATTTTTTGTTGATTTTATTTTTGTTGGTTTAACAAGTAAATGCTAATGGCTGTCAACAGTTGTATATAATTCTAAGAAAAATGTTTGTATTTAATAAATAAATTGTATATTTTGAAGCAAAATAGTGTAAAAAATAAATAATTATTTCGCAAAAAAAAAAAAAAAAAAAAAATGAAATAAATAAATTAATAAATAATTATGTAGTTTTTAAAAAGAACAGTTATATATTCAATTTATATATTTTATTAATCTATATAATTAATAGACCAAAACATTTTTTGTAATTTATTTTATGCGCACCGTATACATTTAATATTAAAAAAAAATATTAAAAATAATTTCCGCATAACTGTTAGGTGGAAAAAAATAATAAATAAAAAATAAATAAAAAAATAAAGTTGATTTTAGTCGGCATCTTTTGAATTTTTATTTATCTGAATTGGACAATGCGTTCTTGAGTTATATTAATGTGACTGGCGAAAAAGGGGGAAATATTTGACATACCCATAAAAAGAAATTAAGACCTAATAGAAAAAAAAAAAAAAAAAAAAAAACGAGAAGCAGATCCATGCATGACTTAGCACGTAAAATTCTATATACTCTTTTATTTTATTTCTCATCTTTTGAAAAAAAAATAATAAAAAAAAAATAATAAAAAAAAAAAAAAAATAATAAAAAGTGAGTTAGAGTCTCTTTTTTCACTTTTAATTGAGAGAGTTGTAAGAAAAGAGTGATAATGAAAATAGAAAAGAACTGAATGATTTAAATTGCTTTTTGAATTTTTTAGTAAACATTTTGAGTTGCTTTTTAAAATGTGTTTTGTTTTTAATTTTACATCGTTCCTTTATTTTCAGTAAAAGGAAAGGAAGAAAATTGCCGAAACGAAATATAAAAGCCGCCAAAGCGAAAAATCGACAACACTAAAACCACACAAAAATTGCAAAAAAAAAAAAAAAAAAAAAAAAACATCAAATTTAAAATATCTACAAAAATTCGTCAGAACGGAAAAAAATCGAAAAAAAGCTAAACGTAATCAAAATCGGAAAAAAATTGCCAAAACGAAAAAAAAAAAAAACTAAAAAACACCAAAATGGAAAAAAATCACCGAAATAAAAAATCTTTTAAAAAGGAAAGAACCCAAAGTAACAAATCGCCAATATGAAGAAAACTCCAGAAAAAAACCATCAAACGAAAAAAACCAAACGCGAAATCGAAACGATAAAAAATCGATAAAAAGAAATTAGAAATTATAGAAAGACAAACAGACGGACAGACGGACGAACATAGCTAGATCGACTCAAAATCAAACCAGGATGCAGAAAATATATACTTTATGGGGTTCTTAATGACAAAATCGCTATACCCCATCTTTTTTATGGTGGGTATAAAAACACGCTAAAATAAAATAACTGACAAAAAGGGAAAATATCGCCAATTGAAAAAGTCACAAAAACAAAAACGACAAAACGAAAGAAAATTGCATTGCCAACAAAAATTACTAAAACGGAAAAAATTGCCAAATTAAAAAGGCGTTAAAATAACCAAAACGAAGTAAAAAAGAAGAAACGAAAAAAATCGCTGACATAAAAAAACCAAAACGGAAAAAATCACTAAAATCAAAAAAATTACCAGACGAATTAAACATTTTTCAAAACGAAAAGAAATCGACAATAGAAAAAAACACCAACACTCAAAAATTGGCAAAAGGAAAAATCATTTAAAAATTAGAAAAAAAAAAAAATCGTCAAACCGAAAAAAACATCATAACGAAAAAAACAAAATAACGGACAGAAAGGAAAACAAAAAGCGCGGAATGAAAAAAGTCCCAAAAATAAAACGAGAAACCAAAAGAAAATCGGCAAAAAAAAAAAAACTCTAAAATCGACAAAAAAAAAAGGCTAAGCGGAAAAAATATAAAATGGCGTTAAAATAAAAAATAAAGGAAAAAAAATCCTCAAGTCACAAAAACGATAAATCGAAGGAAAATCGCACAAAAAATGCTCAAATAGACAATAAAAATTACAAAAATAGAAAAAATATAAACTGGCGTTAAAATTAAAAAAAAAATAATAATAATAAACGGAAAAAAATTACTCCAAAACGAAAAAAAGAAACGCTAAAACGAAAAAAAAAATGCCAAAAAGAAATTAAAAAAAAAAATCGTCAATATAAAAAAATTCCCAAAACAATAGAAAAATCACCAAAGTAAAAAAACGCTTTAATAAAAAAACTTAAAGAAAGGAAAAAATCGCCAAAACGAAAAAGTCACCAAAACAAATAAAAAAAATCGCTAAACGTCAAAATAGAAATCGTCAAACCGGAAGAAAGTTATTACTACACTTACTTAGAGATTTGTTTGCCCTCTCTGCCTTAAACATTTAAGTAGAAAAAAATGTTCGCCAAAAATAAGTTTTATCGGAGTACCTCTGTTATAATCTAGGGTATATATAATTTATGCAATTAATGTTAAAAACATTTAAGGTTATAAACTTAATAATTTTTATTATAAAAATACATAATTTCAGCTTTAAATGCTACAAAAAAAATTTTTTATCATTTATTTTATATACATAAGACCTATATTTTTCTTCTTACCATAAATTCTATTTTACAAATATTTCTTTAGAATTCCTTTAAATATTTAAGAAATAAAAATCTTAAGGAGTTTAATCTTAATTGAATTCCTTTAATTTATTGTTTTCATAATTTATGTTTTCTATATTTTCTTTATATCAAAGATTTAAAACAAATCAATAGCTTTTCAGTTATAAGCATGTGTGACGAAAACCATTATAATCATATAATTCAATTGTAAAATTTTATATGTAAAGTGTTGAATATACCCTCTTTATGGTGAAGTCAATTGCTAGTGATTGAAGGAAATATTTAAACCAATTAATCTTACATAAGATTAAACAGTGTTCATATATTGTTTCTTTCAATCAAGATAAAAACTTTAAACAATTTTAAGCAATTTACAACAGACCACAGCTTTGAAAGGAGAACATATCTTTTTAATCCTTTTGAATTTTCTATTCAATTGTTCAATAAGCCTACCTTGTTTAAATGTTTATAACAAAGGAACATAAAAGTAAATGTAGTTATTTTTCTTGTAGTCCAAATTGCTAGAAAAAAGAAAATGAATGAAATGCTACTAAAGAATAATAAAACCCCAAACAATTGTATGTCTCTGAATTGCTTTAGAAAGCATTTTTCTTCATGAACTAGTTTGGTTTTCATTTCTTACCTTCACCTAGTTTTTTGCTGCTGAAACCAAATTTTTTTTTCTTCTTTTATATTCGGTAAAAATTTCTTTTATTTCTATTCCTTAAAGCCTTTTGAGAATTTTTATGATGATTTGGTTTTATTCAGATTTTTGTGTTTTTCTTCAGCTTCAGTTGATGTTTTAAGGTCAAACGTATACAAATTTAACATGCAGTATTAAAAAACTATAACATATCTTAGGGGTTAAAAAGGACAAAAAAATAAAATAAAATTTTTTTATAAATTTAAATTTAAATAAAATATAATATAAATAATATTTTTAAATTCAACAAATTTATTTTATTTCAAGCCATGTCTATTCCTCCTTGAGGCTTTAATTTTATAAAACCTCTTAATTTTTAAGAAGAGTTATAATTTCCTTTATTTGCTTTCAACTCATCATCATATTGCGGTATCTCTCAATGCATTTCATCACTAATGAAGTACATTGTGATATTAACTTCTTTTATTTTACTACACTACAGGCAGCACTTACAGAAGACGGAGAAAAAGATATCATAAATATTTTATCTCCGAAATATAACAGGAACCAAACACACATCATTGATACACAAAAAGAAAATAATAAAATGATTTTTAAAAAGGCTCATTAAGATCTTTACTAGACTTTCAATGTCCATAATATAACAGCCATCAATGCTATAAAACACAAGAAATAAACCAATTATTAAAAAGGATTTTAAATGAAAAAAAAAAAATATGTATGTATATAAGAAAATTTCAGAGCATTTAATTAAAATAAAAAGAAATTTATAAAATACTGCAGAATAAACTTAAGACTAGAATCTTAAAGAGAGACTACAGAATACTCTAAAGACTAATATAAAAAAAAATAGACTACAGACTAGAATGTGGATTATTTCTTACACCAAACTATAGTCTAGATCAAGGTTTCCCAGACCCCTAGGGGTCCGTAGCAACAGGGGGTCCGGGAGAGAGACCGAAAATGTGTATAAAATTATTGTACATGATATACGTATTTCGAGATCAGGTTATCCACCTACAAATATTTGCTGCGAACAACTTATGTGAATTTTATAAAAAGTAGTGCCTTAAGAAATATAATTCTTAAAGCTCTAGGTGTCGATTTAAATGCAGAACATAAGAAATTATTACTTCATGCCGATGTCCTTTGGATTTTGAAGGGAAAACTGCAGAAGAGATTCTACGTATTAAAGACAGTTGTCATTTTCGTTTTATACAAATATTTATAAAAAAAATTACAGTAAACTTTGCTTATACCTCAATAATATTTGATGCGTTAAACAATTGATAATTTAATTGAATTTAATTCAAAAAGTTTTTTTTTTTTTTTGGCGTGTTTTCCATTATGATTTTTTTTTTTAAATTAGCGATTTATTTAGATATTGGCGATATTTTTGTTAGAGCTTTTATTTTTCTATTTTGTTTGTTAACATTTTTTTTTTTTTTTTTAATTTTTCTGTTCGGCGTTTTTTATTTTTGCGTTTTTTCTTTGTTTAGCAAATTTGTTTACTGTGTTCTTTTTTTCCTCTGAGACGATTTTTTTTGTTTTATTTTTTTTTTTTTTTTGGAATTTTTCTGTTTCGGCGTTTTTAATTTTTGCGATTTTTGTTTGTTTTAGTAAATTTATTTTCCTCTGAGACGATTTTTTCCGTTTTGGCTTTTTTTCTTCATAGAGCGTTTATTTAAATTTTTTTTCCGTTTAAGGCATTAGACGATTTTTTATTTGGGCGTTTTTTCCGTTGCGATGAGTTTTTTTATTTTAGCGTTTTTTTTTTTTTTTGTTTCGGCTGTAGCTTTTTTGAGATAAATTTTTCCCGTTAAGAAATTTTTTTTTAGTTTTGGCGTTTTTTTTTTTTTCATATTAGCGATTTTTTCCGTTTTGGCGATTTATTTTGATTTTGACTTTTTCTTTTTAGTTTTGAAGATAACCTTAATAATTTTTATAATACTTTGAAAAAATTAAAAACAAAAAGGTAATTGTTGGTTTTTTTTTTTTTGCTTAAAAATCTTTTGACTTTTATGAGAAAAGTAATAACAGTTATGTCCCCATATTTTAAATATCCAAAAATCAAAACACTATGAAATAAGATTATCTTGATAATTAAGATGATTCAAAAATTATGACAAAAGTATCAAAGAATCACTAAATACTAAATTTAAATTTTAAATAATAGAATTATTAAAAAATATTTAATTCAATAATCAAAACGAGGCTGAGTTGAGAATGGGCTGGTAATAAATACTTTTTGAAAAATTATTTTAATTTTATAAAATTTTTATTATATAATAAAAATTAAAATATTGTTGAATATTTTGTATAAATATTGCTAACTTGATCTTAAAATATTGAGTAAAAAATTAGAAATATTTTTTAAATAATTTATATAATATTTAATAGTTTTGTTACAAAAGACGTTAAGGAAAAAATATTTTCTAAACTTTTTCCGAACATTGTTATCCATTTGCACATTTTGCGAATAATTTACTTAAGATCTGCACATAACAGATCTTAGGTAAATTATGCTAAATTTTATTTATATTTTATATTCTTTTCATCTCATAAGTTTTTACCGCTTTATTATTATAAATTTTGTTTTATATATAATAAAAGTTTATGCCATAAACAATATTTTTATGGTTTCAAAAACAACTCAAACATTTTCTCTACTAAAAAATGTATAGAAAAGAAGTCTAGCAAATCAGTCAAGACAAAATATTTTCTTAATTGTTTAAAAAGGTGTCAAAAATATGAGACAAAATTTGCTTAAATCAAAAGTGTCTGGAAATTGTTTGGAAAACATAAAAAAAAAATAAATGGTGAATCTAAGAAAGGCTTTCGAAAAGAAAAAAAAAAAAAGAACAAAAGAAAAAAAAAACATTCTCTAAATATTAAATAATGTAAAAGGAAATTTGAATACAAATTTTATCT
Organism: Protophormia terraenovae; assembly: GCA_951394005.1. Taxonomy (NCBI): domain Eukaryota; kingdom Metazoa; phylum Arthropoda; class Insecta; order Diptera; family Calliphoridae; genus Protophormia; species Protophormia terraenovae. The sequence continues at coordinate 4,144,644 of OX596076.1, forward strand.
AATTAATGTAAATAGGAAAATAATGAATTTTTATTAATAAGATATAGAGCTTTTATAAAAAAATTGCGAAATGGATTTATAAATGAAGAAGTTAATGCACTCTACCTTCGAAATTCACCTTGAAGCAGAATTTTTTTTTTTTTTTTAAATTTAACACGAAGAAATTTTAATCCTTACTAAACACTGAACACTGGGGCAGAATCGAAATTTCTTCGAAATAAATATGTAATTTCTAATCGGCTGGAGCAGAGGAGCGTACAACAAATTAACTTTATATATACAAATGTACTGAAGACAATTTTTTATAGAATATTTTATTAAAAAGCTTCCTATAGAAACAATTATTGAGCTAACATTTTCTATTGAAAAATTTATTGAACCAACGTTTGCTATATGAAAATTTATTGAACAAAATTTTCTATAAATCAATTTTTTGAAATTTAGCATTTTCTTTTGAAATTTTTTGGACAATAGTTTTCAATAGAAAAAATAATTGTACAAAAATTTTCTATTAAGAAATTAATTAAACCTAATGAAAATTTATTGAACAAAATTTTCTATAAAAAATTGTATTTAAAAAACTTCTATAGAAAATATTGAATTTAACAAAATTTTCTATAGAAAAAATTGTATTAAACAAAATCTTCTATAAAGAAAAAATTAAATTAAACAAAATGTAATATAGAAAAAATTTTATTTATCAAAAACTTTTTATAGAAAATATTGAATTATACAAAATTTTATACAGAAAAAAAAGTTAATTGAACAAAATTTATACAGAAAAAAATTAAATGAACAAAATTTTCTATAAAAAATTTTATTGAACAAAATTTTCTATAGAAAAAAAATGGTATTAAAAAAAATTTTCTACAGAAAGAATTAGTTTAACAAAAATTTTCTACAGAAAATTTATCAAACAAAATTCTCTACAAATAAAATTGGCTGCACAAGATTTTTTATTGGAAAAATTATTGAAAAATATTTTTTTATAGAAAAAACTAACTAAACAAAATTTTTTAAAGAAAAAATTTATTGAGAAAAATTTTCTATAGAAAAATTTATTGAACAAAATTTTTTAGAAAAATTTATCCAGAAAGATTTTTAACAGAGAATTTATTAAAGAAAATATTCTACAGGCAATTTATTCATAATTTAATTTTATTTTATTTTATTTATTTAACAAAATTTTCTATAGAAAATTGTATTGAACATTATTTTCTCTTGAAAAAAATTATTGAACTAAATTTTCTTTAGGAAATATATTGAAGAAAAGTTATTATAGAAGATTTACTATAGAAAACTTATTGGTCCTACAAAAAATTAGTCGAAGAATTAAAAGTCTGAAGTCAAACTGTTTCCAATGTAATTAAACAGTATCAGGAGAATTTGACCCTTAAAGGAAACCTGGTTCGGGATGAAAAACGTCCATATGATATTGAAGAATTTAAAAAATATCGAAAAGAACTCCAAACAAATCTGGCAAAAAAGTAGCCTGGTTAGCTCAGATCTCTGACTTGAAAACATACAAAGTCCAAAAAGTTCCAGACAGAAATTAAAAAAAAAAAAAAAAAATAGAAGCCAAGAATAGGGCATGGAAATTAAAATCAAATTTCATACAAAAATACTCATGTTGTATAATGGACGACGAAACTAATGTACTGGCAGATTTTTTGCAGCTTCCAGGTTAAAATTTTTATTTTGCTAACGCTCAAGAAAATGTTGAAGATAAATTTAGGACCCAAAAGCAGACAAAATTTCCTAAAAAATTCCTGGTATGGCAAGCTTTATGCAGTTCCGGCAAAATAATCAAGACAGTGGGCTCTATAAATACCAAAATAAACATCAAAAAATGTTTGCAAAAAAGGCTTCTTCCTTTAATAAGAGAGCACAATGTGTCCACATATTTTTGGCGTAATTTGTCCTCATGTCACTACAGTGAGAAAGCTCTGAAGTGGTACCAAAACAACAACATAGTTTTAGTACCAGAAGAGGACAATTCTCCAAATTGTCCGGAGCTAAAACCAGTGGAGAAATATTGAGCTCTTGTGATAATGGAATTGAAGAGCACAAAAAGGGTGTCCCAAATTATCGAAGATTTTAAAAGGAGATGGGCAATCTGTTACAAAAAAGTGATTGAAACAACTATCAAATCTATAATGAAAGGGTTACCAAAAAAGGTGCACGAGTTCATAAGTAGTGTTTAAAATTATAAAATTTATATTTTTCTATGATCTATGATATAATATGAATTAAAGAAAAAAAAATCAAAAGACTAAGATTAACCGTTTCCAAATTATTGAATTTCATATATGTTAAGATCTTTTCAATCTCACTCCTTATAAAATTTATTAATTTTTTGTTTATTTATTTTTGAACTATCATAAAAAAGTATTATAGTTAACATTAAAAGGCTCCCAGCTGTTTATTTGAATTAAAATGTAAAGCCTCGTATTTATATAGAACCATTAGTGAATAAAATCAATAAACTTAATGTTAAAATAATATTTCATAAAAAATATAATTTATATTTTTTTATACCTTCATATATTAAAAAATAATAAATAAATTGACATAGCAAGTTACTGTAACTGTCATAAAAAATACTGTATTGTCTATTTTGAATTAAATGTACTTCCAGGCTATCAGCTTTCAGGAAATTTTATTATAAAATTGAGTATTAAATGATTATGTGGAGAAATGGATGAATTAATGAAAATGTTTGTTTAAATAGTTGTAATTTTTTTTAACAGTAAAATATAGTGCACTGACATATAATACCAATAGCAGTAAAATATTTCCCTTAAAAAACTGTTATTTTTTATAACATTAAAAGCTAAAGAAAATAGTTGTTATAAATTTGTGTACAATTTTCATATTTGATACATGACGTATGATTGATATTTAATTAATTAACTAATATTAACTATAGGCCTTATTTTTATTTTATTATTTTTAATATTTTAATTAAAAACCTTAGCATAATTTTTGGGGCATAAATAATTTAAATATGTATATGAAAACTTCTCCATACCAAAACAAACATTTTTATAAATGCTTTCCATTTTTCATAACTATTTATCACTTATTTCTTAATACCTTAAAAAAATAATAATAATGCGATTCGAAGCTAAATTTTTGGACATTTTCTTTTTTTTTTTGTTTTTGACTATATTTTAGCGTTAACATACTAAGCAGTATTAAAAAAATAATCTACAACAATTAAATTAGAAAAATAATTAAAACTAAAAATAAGAACATGGCAAAATATAGTAGAATTTAATTTAACCACAAAAAAAAAAAAAAAAAAAAATCGCTATGAAAATCTCTTGTGGGACCACAAAAAATAGCTGACAACCAGAAAACCCCAAAAAAGATCTCCAAACAACCATAAACACCCACACACATACTCGTACATGGACTTAAAATGTAAAGAGTTTGCAAAATAATATGAAAAAAAAAAAAACATATTTAAAGCTTGCTCTAACCACATTATCTCTCTGCATTGGGTGTATAAGTATTTTATGCACTTAACCACTACAAATGTTTAAATGAGAGTATTTGAGTTTTTAAATATGCATCTATATATGTATACATGTGCATTATACACCACTAGCCCATACATAAATAAAATGTAGTTTGGCCATGGCAAATAAAATTACAACAAACATTGTAGTAATAAATGTACAAGTCCTAGTTTAACTTATATGATTATTTAGTAGTAGTCGTTTTTTATCTTTCCATGTAGGTGTGACACTTTTCAATTAAGTTTTTTTTTTTTTTTTTTTTTCTTTTGCAGGTATATTAGTGTGTGTCCTTTTATGAAAATTGGTTAGAGTAATTTAAATAAAAACAAAACTTTCTAAACCAAATCTAGAGATTATTTCCTAAAATGGTTCAAAAAAAGGATTACACACTATATATGTATACTTTGAAAATTAAAATATAAAATTTTTATTTAAAAAAAAAAAAAAAATAAATAAAGTAAGGGTTATTTTTTGGTTCCCAAGATGTATTAAACATTCTTTCATTGAATTAAAATTTATGTAGCCCTTATGTAAGAGTTATAGACAAGTATAGACCGATTTTGATAAAATTCGACAAAAAAAAAAAAAATGAATATTGTTGTAAAACTTATTTGTAGCAAATTTCATTGGAATATTGCTTTATTTAAGGCATTAATGATCGCCAAACTATTATTCAGGGAGGACACTTGTATAAGGGCTAGAAAAAAATAAAGGATCGATCATCACCAATTTAAAAAGGCGTCTTTGTGCTAAAATATTTATCCGTGCCAAATTTCATCAAAATATCTTCAAAATTGCGACCTGTACTTTGTTCACAAAGTTAACATGGACACACAGCCAGCCTGCCGACCAGACGGACATCGTTAAATCGACTCAGAAAGTGATTCTGAGTCAAACGGTGGGGGTCCGATGAGTTTTTCTGTGCGTTACAAACAAATGCATAAAAATTCCTATTAAAAAAAAAAATCTAAAAATAAATAAAAATCACAAAGAAGAAACAAAAAACGCTAAAATTAAAAAAAAACGTCAAAACAAAAATCATCTCAATGAAAACATTATTAAAATTAAAAAAAAAAAAAATAAATAAAAATAAATCGTCAAAATAAAAACGAAAATTACTTGAACGAACAAAAAACTTAAAAATTAAAAAAAAAGCAAAAAAAAAAAACGCGAAAATAAAAACAATCTTCAAAATAAAAGAAACCAAAACGGGAATAAACTCTACAATTCAAACGTGTCAAAACAGGAATAAAATCTAAATAAAAAAGTCACCAAAAACGGCAAAAAATACCGAAATAAAAAAAGTCGTCAAAATAAAAAAACACTAAATTAGCCAAAAATAAAATGCAAAGATAAAAAAAATTGCAAAATAAAATAAACGAAAACGGGAGTAAACTCTACAATTCAAACGTATCAAAACAGAAATGAAATCTAAATAAAAAAGTCACCAAAAACGACAAAAAATACCGAAATAAAAAAAGTCGTCAAAATAAAAAAACACTAAATTAGCAAAAAAAAAAAAAAAAAAAAGCGCCAAGATAAAATAAACGAAAACGGGAATAAACTCTAAAATTAAAAAACGTGAAAACATGAATGAACGATAAATAAAATAGTCCCTGAAAACGGCAAAAATCACCAAAATAGAAATGTTGCCGAAATGAAAAAAAAAAAAAATAATAAAGTCGCCATAAGTGTGAGAGGAGAGTGAAAATATAGCTGAAGTTTTCAAACTCGCAAGTATTATGTGTTCGTATTGTTTGCAGTGTCTTCAGAACCGAAAAAAAGAAAAATAAAACAAAAATCGCAAAAAAGAAAAAAAAATCCTGAAATTAAAAAAAATCGCCAAAACGTAAAAAAACAAAAGAATTTAAAAAACTAAAAGAAACATAAAACAAAAATCGCAAAAAAGAAAAAAAAAAAAAACCGTGAAGAAAAGAAATCACCATAACGTAAAAATACAAGAATTTACAAAAAACCAAAACTCAAATAAACGCTAAAATGAAAAAAAAAAAAATACCGAAAAAACTAAAAAGCGCTAAAACTAAGAAAATTGCTAAAATAAACTAAAATTAAAAAAAATCTCCAAAACAAAAAAAAAAAAAAAAAAAGAAATACAAGAATTTAAAGAACTCCGAATAAAAGCTAAAATAAAAATTTGACAAAACAGGGAAAACGCCAAATTAAAAAAGTCGCCAAAATCGCTAAAATAATCTAAATTAAAAAAAATCTCCGAAACGAAGAAAAAAAAAATACACGAATTTAAAAAACGACAAAATTGAATAAACCCTAAAATAAAATTTAAAAATTAAAGGTCGCCAAAACAAAAAAGTCACCTAAGTAGAAAAATATTCAAATTAAAACAAAACGCCAAGACGAAAAAATCGCTGAAATTAACAAAACATCACCAAAATAAACAAGCGCGAATGTTAAAATTGTTTCCGAATTTATATTATTCCTTGAACCATTTGTACAATATTTCGTTGATTTTCACTTTCTATGGAAGGTGTGCGGCAAAGTGGGCGGACCACCCCCATTTTTGGTTTCCAAGTTTATATCGACCTTCAAACTATCTGTACAAAATTTCAAAAGTATGTACTTTTGTTTAAGAGATATCAGTAGAAAAGTATGAAATGAAGCTACAAAGGACACCCTGCGATTATAGTGTTTGCCCATAACTTTATTATTTATTAACCTATTTTGCTCATTTTCAATACCAAACAAACCTTATATAACATTAATATTTGAGCCAACTTTCGTTTCTGAAGGTTGTCCCTCTCGAGCCCTATCCTGCTTTCAACAGACAGACAGACGGACCGATGGACGGACGGACGGACGGACAGACATAGCTAGATCGACTCAGAATCTAACCAGGACCCAAAAAATATATACCTTTTGGGGTCTTAAATAATTTATGTTACACACGGAATGACAAAATCAATATACCCCCTATCTTTTTGATGATGGGTATAAAAATAAATATTTGATTAGTTATACTCGTTTAACGTTTCTACTGACATTTCTTATTACATAGATTGTTAATAAGATAGTTAGACTTTCGGTAAAACATTATTGAACATTTTAAAAAATTTTAAACTTGTTTTGTTTAAAATATTCCCATAAGAAATGTTTCTATTTGAAGATTTTTTTTTAATTTTTTTTTTCACATTTAAATAAGGAAACAAAATTGGAAATACAGAGACACATTAAGAGAAGATAATGTTTATTGGACATTTTTGTTTTTGTGTAGTAGATTCGGTTTTTTTTAATTATTACACTGCTGCTGATATATTGGATATTTTATAAAATAAAAGAACTGAACTAATTTACAGGAAAACAAAGGAAATTAATAATAATCATATACTATGTATTAAAATTTAAGATGATCTAATCAAATAAATTTAGCACGAAATATTTATATACAATTTTTCTCTTCGATTAATGTTTTGAATATATTCAATATATTATGTTATTGCATTCTTTCAAGTGAACTCTGAATTTTTAAAATATTTATTAAAATATGCTTATGTTTAACTTTGGAAACGCTTTACTTTGGTGCTATTTTTATATTATATTTTTATATTTTCTAGTGCTTTTATTGTCAGTGTATTTATTTTTGTAGCTTTTTTCTTTCTTTGTATTTATTATTTTGTTTATAAAACTGTGCTCTTTTTTTCATAAGTGGTATTTGTTGCATTGTTAAGCTATTTTTATGAACCAAATTCGTGGTTTTGAACAATTATATTAAGCGTTTTTTATTATTTTTTTATTTTTGGTCGGGCTTCCGCTTTCTTGTTCTGTCTGTTGTTTTAATTGACATTTTTAGTTCTGGTGGGGGATTTTAAGAGATTTTATGGTTTATAATATTATTGTCATTTATTTTAATGATTTTGGTTGAATTTTAAATACGGAAGAGGGAAAAAATAAGAAAAAATAAAATATATTTATGTATTTTGATTACGTTTTTAATTGTCAATTAGTTTTGTTTACTATTTGAAGGTTATTTGAATTTTAATATTTTAACATACTGAGCGTATGATTGATATTAATTACCAGGTAACTTAAAATAAATCCTTATAATTTTGTTTGTAAAAAACATATATTTATAGTACAAATTGGCAGTTAAAGCTAAGAATATAAGCTTTCCAGAAAATACAATTTTTACACAAATTTTAATGGAAGAATTACTAAGACAATCTAAATCATTATTATTATTGTCACTATCAAATTTAATTAATTCTATTCTTAGAGCAATAACAAATTTTGTATAAATTCTAATTCTTAATCTTTAATCTTTACTTTTCTTTCATTTATTTTATATTAAATTTCTTACTAACTGTTCTCACCTGGGCTTTTTAAATTCCTCTTTGTTTTTAACCTGGTAATAAAATGTTTATATTTGTTCCTTTTGTTTATTAAAGTGACATTATTTTTATTTTTATAAAATTTATTGCTTCTTACACAAATTCAATTTAGGTTTTTTGCTTTGTTTTATGAAAAAAAAAAGAAGGAAAAAAAACTTTTGTCAAGGTAATTACTAATTTTCGATTAGCAGTGTTAATTAGTCAATTATTACCAGGCAACAATGTTAACTAATGGTTCGTTATTTTAATATAATCATTTAAGGTACTAATTAAAGTCGCCATACAAAAAAAAATATATATATATATATATATATATATGATGAATTTTTTGTCAAATATATAAAAGTATGTAATAAAAAACCTTTAAAAATTTGTATAGAAAATATTTCAAATATTCCTGCAAAATATTGTTAAAGATAAACTAAAAATTCTAAACACCAAAATATGTTTCTATAGATATTTTATCTATAAAATTAGTTAAAAAAAGCATTAAAAATGTTTTCTTTAATTTTTAAAATTTTCTACATATAACTTCTTAATAATATTAACACTATTACTATTTTTAGGCTTTCAAGAACTTTATTTATTTTTATATTCATGTCTTTCAGTTTACCATTAATTTTAATATGAGTATTTCCTATTAATATTCATTTCTATTCAAGTCTTTCTTTTCTAAATGATTTTATTTAGCATTTTTTTTTATGCTAACTTTGAATTGTCTTCAAAATGATTTGCATAATTTAACTCTTTGGGAAATGAAAAAAAAGTACAAAGTTTTATGAATTTTCTGCCAGCCTCAAAATATCAAACACCTTCATGCGTTAAGTTCATAATATTTATATCATTTCAACATCATTATAATCATTGATATTTTGTTTTTAATGTTTTTTTATCAATATCTTTTTCTTTTGCCTTTCAGTAGAACAATTTCTATAATCATAGCATTCAACAGATGCACATAATGCACTTATCAGCACATTTAAATGTTCTGGCAAAAAAAATTTCTAATATTTTGCATAAAAAAAAAGTAATTTATATTCTAATATACTCTCTTATTATCAGCTATATGGTAGTTTAACATTAGTTTTGAATATAATTTTGATAGAAAACGAGGATAGGATTTGGAATTGTCTTTAAAGAAATGTTCTAAATAATTTTAGAAATAAATCTGTATCGGTATTTAGATAAAATTTATCAGTAGATATATAAATATGTCTATTATATTTTACATGATTTAAAAATTTAAAGAGCTTAGCTAAAAAAATAACTTAAAAACAAATAATAATTTATAAACAATTTTTGGTTTTTGATACACGACAGGAACGTTATATTTCTAATATATTACAATATAAATAATTAAAAAAAAACAATTTATTTTAGTATATTTTTTGTGCAATTAAAAAAATATGATTCGATTAATTTGACTATTTTCATATAATATATTCTGCTGTCTAAATTTTTTAGTGGAAGATAACCGATTCAACATCAAATCGATCTATATATTTGTGGTTATTAAAGCTATGTTTTAAATTTGAAAAACATCGCGTAACGTTTTTCTTCTAACCCGATGAATTTGAAATTTTGTTAAAAATTTAACTATTTTCGACCAATGCTGAACGTAGCATGCAACACTCAGTCAAATTAAAATATCTCTATTATCCATTGTTGAAGCTTTATTTTTTGAAATATGTGAACAACAAATATTTTCTTATTAATTGATTTTTTAAAACCACTTTTTTTTAATAAAAAACACCAATTTTTCCTACTCATTTTAAAATCTTGAATTTGATAATTTTTCGCGGCTAGAAATCATGGCAATTAGCATTAAGCATTAATTTTTTTTAGTCTTGCTTAAGTTAATACTAAATTCATTATCAGAAGACCATGAAAAAACTTCATGAATAATGTAATTAACTCCTTCATGTAAAACATCATTAAATTGTGAGTTTGCATTAGCAAAGAAATTGAACATCATCCGCATATACAAAAGGCGTACATGATAAACCAATTCCTATCTAAAGAAGGCCATTTAGGTATAACATTAACAACAAAAGACCAATAATAGATACCTGAGGGACACCACTACCGGAAGAATTGAGGAATTAGAGTTAGAAACTGAGACAAATTGACACCTATTATATAGATATGATTTTAAGAGCCTACATGCCACATTTGTAAACCCAAAGATAATTGGCAATAAGTTTGGAATGAATAACTCTATTAAATGCCTTTGATAGATCAAGCGAAATCTATGTATCAAGTCCGTTTGTCTAACAAGAAGTACATTTGAACTTTAACCATATCTAAAACCTGACTGAGAAGTATGTGTCGAGTCCGTTAGACTAACAAGAAGTGCATTTGAACTATAATCATATCTAAAACCTGACTGAGAAGGATATATCAAGGCGTTATTATCAAGGCAAATACACATTTGATTCTTACTAGTAAGCTCTGTAATTTTCGAAAGAATCGGAAGGACAGATATTGGACGCAAATTATCAAAAAAAAAAAAAAAAAGGAAATCTTTTTCTTTTCTTAGGGGAAAAACTCTAGCCTTCTACCACTCTTCAGGAAATATTGATGTAGTAATTACTGAATTTATCAAATGATTTAGTTCAGAGGAATTATATAGAAAAATTATTGTTTAAAAATTTTAACGATGACCTATTGTGGCCTGAAGCATTCGACTTAATTTTTGCCTATATTACGTTAAATTCATCAAGGTCAACAAAGCGAAAAGAAAAGCCTTCTTCAAACTGTCTACCTAAGGAATTAATCGGAAAAGGTATATCATCAATTTGACATGAAACAAAATATCCGTTAACTGCATTAGCATCCACAGAAACAATATTATCTCCATTTTCGTCTAAACAACCACTATCCCTCAATTAATTCCACAAATTCTTTGGACTCATGTCTCGAAATATTGCCTTATAAGCACTTTCCTTAGCTGCTCTTATCACTCTTTTAGCCCGATTTTTGTGCTCACAAAAAATAGACCAATTTCTAGGACTTCTATTCCTGAATAAAATATTTATATGATAAATTACGCAACGAAATATGATATTGTATATTAGAACAATTAAACTAATTGTCAGATTTTAGCTCTACAAAGGTTTTAAAATCTTTAAAATTGAACTTGAATTGTAGAATTTAAGATTTATTCTAAATTTGTTTATATTCGAGACGGTCAAGTTTGACACCCTAAAGCTTACATCGTATTGTTACATAGTGTCTTCCAGCTTAGCACCTGCTCTACAAATCTCTCATACATTTTAATTCGATTCGAACAGCAGTTTAGATCTTAGGTACGTATGAGTAATATTAATTACATAAAATATAAAACTAAAGATATTTAAGAAATTTTTAAAGCAATCAAGACAAATTATATAAAATTCAGACTTAGAAATAAGTTTCTGACTTAAATACTATTTTATTATAGAGCTATAAGTTTAAAATTTATAATTTTACCCTCGTTATTTTGATATTATGCAGATCATAATGTCAGTGGAGTTTAAGTATGTGCTGCTTTTGTCATTCGATTATAAAGCAGATTTTTGATGGAGTGAATATTAACTAGAAAATTTGTGACACATAGAAATATTATCTACAATTTTTTTGTAACATGTTCTTTGTTAAATTTAGTCATGTATGGAGTTGGTCATTTGAAAAGATAATTTTAGTTTTTAAATATCAAAGAGTTCTTTATATATAAAATATTACTGAAATGAATTTAAGCTATAACTATAGCATTTTAAAAATTTGTGTAAAAATATTTACATTAAAATTAAAGCAAAAATTTTAGTGAAATTATTAAAATTTATTTTTATTATGATTAAAAGTAATAAAAACAATAAAAATAAAATCAATTGAAATACCTGGCATTTCAATACACTTTATTGTTATAATAAAGCCTTTAAAATCGATCCTACATACACATTTACCTTGCTAGTGTGTATTAATATAAAGCAGTTTATGGCAAATGTGTCAAGGATTAACACATTTGTTAAACATGTTTCCCATACATACACTTATGTTTACTCACAGGCTTTTATATACCTCTACACATTCATATCATATGTTTACTTATATAAACTATTGTATATAAACCGCAAAACATTTTAATATAAATATTTTGTTTTATATTTAAATATTAAATAAATTTTTATTTTATATACCTCGAATGCATACTTATTTACAAATTGACTTGAATAGTTATTACATGAGTACACTTATTAAAATGTTGTAATTTTACAAAAAGGAAAGAAAAAAAATTATAAAAATTTTTATTATAATTTCAGTAATACCAAAATGATAATAATAATACAGAATAAGTTAGTAACATTTCAAGTTAAATATTAGTTGAACATACATATAAATATTTAGTCAGTTTTAAATAACAATTTTGAGAAAAAAAAAAAAAAAAAAAAAAAATACAAGTAAGTTATTTACAGTGCTAAAAATATAATATCCATTACACAAAAATTATCATTAATAATTTAGTTAAAATATTAAGGTACTGACTTGTGACTTAAACCTGGATAATATAGTAATATTTGAGTCTAAAGGAATTTTCCGGAAAGACAGCCGGACGGACATAATATGGCCACTATATAAATTTATGTTGAACTGCAGGAAAAAGCTAATTATTAAATATTATCTCCTCTAGCTTCGCACAGATTTTCATTGTATTGCATTTATTAGATTCTGAGATATAAATAAAAATGTTATGATAAGTAATAAATTTTAATAAAAATATTTCTTTTTATTATTATTTTTACACCCTACACTACCATAGGTATCACGCGTTTGTGCTGATGTTTATAACGCATAGAAAAATTCATTGAACCCCCCGCCTTAAAGCATACCGTTCGACTCAGCATCACTTTCTGAGTTGATTTAACAATGTCCGTCCATCCGTCTGGCAGTATCTCTGTCCATGTAAACTTTGCAAATAAAGTACAGGTCGCAATTTTGAAGATATCTCGATGAAATTTGACACGAATAGTTCAAAAACCATTGTAAACTCGGAAACAAAAAATGGGCTTGGTTCGCCCACTTTACCACCCATCTCCTATATAACGAACAATTTGAAAAAGTTGATGGTGGGTATATAGATTCGAATATAACATTTGCTCTTGTTATTATTATTTTTTACACCCTACACTACCATAGGCATTATACGTCTGTGCTGATGTTTATAATGCACAGAAAAACTCATCGAACCCCCACCTTTAAATGTAATGTTTGACTCAGCATCATTTTCTGAAAATATTATTTTTCAATAATTTTACTAATTATTTTTTTCCACTAATTTATGCTCTATTGTTGGCACTAATCCACTTTTTAAGTCTTTTAAAATGTTTTTGATTCCAAAATATTTTATCGTAAACGTTTTCGAACTAATATTTTTATTATGTTAGTAAATTTTATATTATTTTTAGCACTATTTTTTATAATCTAAATTCTTATTACATAAAATTTGTAAAGTTTTTAAGTTAAACTAAAATTCATTAAATTTTCTTTTCTACTAAAATTTGTTTGTGTTAAATTTTAGCTTCTAAATTTTGTATAACTAATATTTTTATGAATATTTTTATTAATTTTTTTCCGCAAATTTTTTCTCTATTTTTGGTATTAATTAAATATTTTTTTTAGTACTAAATTTTTGGGACTAGTTTTATTACTAAACATTTTTTTTTATTACAACATTTTTGGACCTTCGATTCAGAAATTAAAATGTACTGAACTTTTTACAAAATGTTTTTATTACTAAAATAAGTATTTTAGAAGTAAAATATTTTAGTGGAACAATTTTTTTAGAACTTGTTTTTAATGCTTAATATTTTTTTTTTTTTTTTAGAACTAAAATGGTTAAGGGTTAATATTTCTTTGTACTTTATGTTTTTGGTACAAAAAATATTACGCTCCACAGTATTTTATTTCTTGTTTAACTGTTAACTTTAACTTTTTTTATTTGATTAATTTGTTATACAGAAAAATGTTCAAAATAGTTTTATTTGATAAATTTTGTTTTATATTTCTTCGTTATTTTTCTTTTTGGGATTTTTTTAATCTTGATTTGAAATAAATCAAGTTTAAAGCTAAGCATACTAAGAAAAGTGAAATAAAATAAAGAAGAATATTATGGGTTACTTTTTGACTTAAACAAATGTTTACTGTCAAAATGTCATGTAACGGTAACACACAATGTTTAAGGAAAAAGCAAACAAAATAAAAATCTACAGAACACTAATTTGAAAAATTGTCAAATGTTCAACAAAATTTTATTTAGACAAAATACTTAATTTCATAAAATTAAAAATAAAAAAATAAAAATAGCAAAAAACAAATAGCTTATTTTTCTAAAATTAGCAAAAAAGCAAAAATTAAACAAAAAATTGTTACAAAATAATGTTAAAGATAAAATTAAACAACTAAACTAATTAAAACAATAGAAATAAAAAAATAAGCCAGGCAGCTTGCTTATAAAATACAATTTAGTTAATTGATTTGGTATAAGTCAATACCCTCAACACAAATTGAAAGGTAAAATAGAAACTCAAAATTCATTATTTATTAAGAGAACAAATAAAAAATTTACTTCATAATAAAACAAAAATCAATTTGAAGACAAATAAAAGTGACTCAAGAGAACTATCGATTTTGCTAAGAGTGAAAAATAAAGGTAAATATTTTCTGAGCTCTAAAAAATTATTTAAATTTAATAAAATCTGCAACGATTCAAATTAATTTTTTTACTTTAGTTCTTATACTTGTAATAATAATTAAAAATTAATTAAATTTCTAAAAAGCAAGAAATTTAATTTAACTTTAAATATTTTGAAATACTAGGCGTATAATTATTATTAACTACTTAGTTTTATTAAGAAAAAACTTTATAACTTAGCTAATGTTAGAGATCTTTTGGCTAATTTTACCATTATGAAAAGAAAAACTTTAACTAAATTATTATATATTTCAGAAATTTAAAATTTCTGTAGCGCCCTTAGAAAATTAAAAAATTTCAAATATAATTCCTTAATAATTTAAATTATACACAATTGTGGGGTATTCAATTATTTAACACATTTAGGTAATTATTAGCCATAACAAATTATATTTACTGTCTTAAATAGTTATTTAAATAACTACTTTATTTTCTCATTTTCCCAAGTACCAACAAACCAAAAAACAAACTTTTAAATTAATTTTTTATGTCTTTATTTAAATAATTCCTTACACCATTTTATCTTAAAATTCTTTGCCTGAATCTTTTAAATTTGTCCTTTTGTATATAACAAAAGATATTTGCTCTTTTCGCTTATTTCATTTGTAAAATAATCATTCAAGTGTAAAGAACACAATTTCCAAAATAAAATCACTTTTTAAAGACAGACCTAACAGCCATAAGAAATATTTGTTAATGCTATAAAGAGCACAAATATATAAGCAAATTAATTAGAATTTGTTCATTTCTTTTTATAGAATGTTTTCCTGTAAAACTGCAAATGATTTAATTGCCCTAAAGGAAAAGAAAACAAATAAAATGATAAGAAAATTAAAATATTTCTTAAGAGTTAGAGGAAATGGAAAAGCATAGATTCATATTACGTGATAACAAAAGTCAAAATATTACAAATGTAAAGAAAGTTTTCTTGTAGCAGAATGTTTTTAAAATGGTGAAACAAATTTAAGGAAATTTAAAAAATTTCAGTTAATTTTGTACTAATAGAACAGAAATACAGCCAACATGAATATTTTCGTAATATTCAAAAGTTAGCCAGTAAGTTCATTTTGATAGTGATACTTTGAATAGAGATTAATATGCCAATTACCAATGTAAACCTGAAGACTTAATTACTTCACTTCAAGCTTAGAGCGGGTATGGCTGCAAAAAAAAAATCATTGATAAAAGTGTCTGCCTATTCTATTCTATTCTATTCTATTCTATTCTATTCTATTCTATTCTATTCTATTCTATTCTATTCTATTCTATTCTATTCTATTCTATTCTATTCTATTCTATTCTATTCTATTCTATTCTATTCTATTCTATTCTATTCTATTCTATTCTATTCTATTCTATTCTATTCTATTCTATTCTATTCTATTCTATTCTATTCTATTCTATTCTATTCTATTCTATTCTATTCTATTCTATTCTATTCTATTCTATTCTATTCTATTCTATTCTATTCTATTCTATTCTATTCTATTCTATTCTATTCTATTCTATTCTATTCTATTCTATTCTATTCTATTCTATTCTATTCTATTCTATTCTATTCTATTCTATTCTATTCTATTCTATTCTATTCTATTCTATTCTATTCTATTCTATTCTATTCTATTCTATTCTATTCTATTCTATTCTATTCTATTCTATTCTATTCTATTCTATTCTATTCTATTCTATTCTATTCTATTCTATTCTATTCTATTCTATTCTATTCTATTCTATTCTATTCTATTCTATTCTATTCTATTCTATTCTATTCTATTCTATTCTATTCTATTCTATTCTATTCTATTCTATTCTATTCTATTCTATTCTATTCTATTCTATTCTATTCTATTCTATTCTATTCTATTCTATTCTATTCTATTCTATTCTATTCTATTCTATTCTATTCTATTCTATTCTATTCTATTCTATTCTATTCTATTCTATTCTATTCTATTCTATTCTATTCTATTCTATTCTATTCTATTCTATTCTATTCTATTCTATTCTATTCTATTCTATTCTATTCTATTCTATTCTATTCTATTCTATTCTATTCTATTCTATTCTATTCTATTCTATTCTATTCTATTCTATTCTATTCTATTCTATTCTATTCTATTCTATTCTATTCTATTCTATTCTATTCTATTCTATTCTATTCTATTCTATTCTATTCTATTCTATTCTATTCTATTCTATTCTATTCTATTCTATTCTATTCTATTCTATTCTATTCTATTCTATTCTATTCTATTCTATTCTATTCTATTCTATTCTATTCTATTCTATTCTATTCTATTCTATTCTATTCTATTCTATTCTATTCTATTCTATTCTATTCTATTCTATTCTATTCTATTCTATTCTATTCTATTCTATTCTATTCTATTCTATTCTATTCTATTCTATTCTATTCTATTCTATTCTATTCTATTCTATTCTATTCTATTCTATTCTATTCTATTCTATTCTATTCTATTCTATTCTATTCTATTCTATTCTATTCTATTCTATTCTATTCTATTCTATTCTATTCTATTCTATTCTATTCTATTCTATTCTATTCTATTCTATTCTATTCTATTCTATTCTATTCTATTCTATTCTATTCTATTCTATTCTATTCTATTCTATTCTATTCTATTCTATTCTATTCTATTCTATTCTATTCTATTCTATTCTATTCTATTCTATTCTATTCTATTCTATTCTATTCTATTCTATTCTATTCTATTCTATTCTATTCTATTCTATTCTATTCTATTCTATTCTATTCTATTCTATTCTATTCTATTCTATTCTATTCTATTCTATTCTATTCTATTCTATTCTATTCTATTCTATTCTATTCTATTCTATTCTATTCTATTCTATTCTATTCTATTCTATTCTATTCTATTCTATTCTATTCTATTCTATTCTATTCTATTCTATTCTATTCTATTCTATTCTATTCTATTCTATTCTATTCTATTCTATTCTATTCTATTCTATTCTATTCTATTCTATTCTATTCTATTCTATTCTATTCTATTCTATTCTATTCTATTCTATTCTATTCTATTCTATTCTATTCTATTCTATTCTATTCTATTCTATTCTATTCTATTCTATTCTATTCTATTCTATTCTATTCTATTCTATTCTATTCTATTCTATTCTATTCTATTCTATTCTATTCTATTCTATTCTATTCTATTCTATTCTATTCTATTCTATTCTATTCTATTCTATTCTATTCTATTCTATTCTATTCTATTCTATTCTATTCTATTCTATTCTATTCTATTCTATTCTATTCTATTCTATTCTATTCTATTCTATTCTATTCTATTCTATTCTATTCTATTCTATTCTATTCTATTCTATTCTATTCTATTCTATTCTATTCTATTCTATTCTATTCTATTCTATTCTATTCTATTCTATTCTATTCTATTCTATTCTATTCTATTCTATTCTATTCTATTCTATTCTATTCTATTCTATTCTATTCTATTCTATTCTATTCTATTCTATTCTATTCTATTCTATTCTATTCTATTCTATTCTATTCTATTCTATTCTATTCTATTCTATTCTATTCTATTCTATTCTATTCTATTCTATTCTATTCTATTCTATTCTATTCTATTCTATTCTATTCTATTCTATTCTATTCTATTCTATTCTATTCTATTCTATTCTATTCTATTCTATTCTATTCTATTCTATTCTATTCTATTCTATTCTATTCTATTCTATTCTATTCTATTCTATTCTATTCTATTCTATTCTATTCTATTCTATTCTATTCTATTCTATTCTATTCTATTCTATTCTATTCTATTCTATTCTATTCTATTCTATTCTATTCTATTCTATTCTATTCTATTCTATTCTATTCTATTCTATTCTATTCTATTCTATTCTATTCTATTCTATTCTATTCTATTCTATTCTATTCTATTCTATTCTATTCTATTCTATTCTATTCTATTCTATTCTATTCTATTCTATTCTATTCTATTCTATTCTATTCTATTCTATTCTATTCTATTCTATTCTATTCTATTCTATTCTATTCTATTCTATTCTATTCTATTCTATTCTATTCTATTCTATTCTATTCTATTCTATTCTATTCTATTCTATTCTATTCTATTCTATTCTATTCTATTCTATTCTATTCTATTCTATTCTATTCTATTCTATTCTATTCTATTCTATTCTATTCTATTCTATTCTATTCTATTCTATTCTATTCTATTCTATTCTATTCTATTCTATTCTATTCTATTCTATTCTATTCTATTCTATTCTATTCTATTCTATTCTATTCTATTCTATTCTATTCTATTCTATTCTATTCTATTCTATTCTATTCTATTCTATTCTATTCTATTCTATTCTATTCTATTCTATTCTATTCTATTCTATTCTATTCTATTCTATTCTATTCTATTCTATTCTATTCTATTCTATTCTATTCTATTCTATTCTATTCTATTCTATTCTATTCTATTCTATTCTATTCTATTCTATTCTATTCTATTCTATTCTATTCTATTCTATTCTATTCTATTCTATTCTATTCTATTCTATTCTATTCTATTCTATTCTATTCTATTCTATTCTATTCTATTCTATTCTATTCTATTCTATTCTATTCTATTCTATTCTATTCTATTCTATTCTATTCTATTCTATTCTATTCTATTCTATTCTATTCTATTCTATTCTATTCTATTCTATTCTATTCTATTCTATTCTATTCTATTCTATTCTATTCTATTCTATTCTATTCTATTCTATTCTATTCTATTCTATTCTATTCTATTCTATTCTATTCTATTCTATTCTATTCTATTCTATTCTATTCTATTCTATTCTATTCTATTCTATTCTATTCTATTCTATTCTATTCTATTCTATTCTATTCTATTCTATTCTATTCTATTCTATTCTATTCTATTCTATTCTATTCTATTCTATTCTATTCTATTCTATTCTATTCTATTCTATTCTATTCTATTCTATTCTATTCTATTCTATTCTATTCTATTCTATTCTATTCTATTCTATTCTATTCTATTCTATTCTATTCTATTCTATTCTATTCTATTCTATTCTATTCTATTCTATTCTATTCTATTCTATTCTATTCTATTCTATTCTATTCTATTCTATTCTATTCTATTCTATTCTATTCTATTCTATTCTATTCTATTCTATTCTATTCTATTCTATTCTATTCTATTCTATTCTATTCTATTCTATTCTATTCTATTCTATTCTATTCTATTCTATTCTATTCTATTCTATTCTATTCTATTCTATTCTATTCTATTCTATTCTATTCTATTCTATTCTATTCTATTCTATTCTATTCTATTCTATTCTATTCTATTCTATTCTATTCTATTCTATTCTATTCTATTCTATTCTATTCTATTCTATTCTATTCTATTCTATTCTATTCTATTCTATTCTATTCTATTCTATTCTATTCTATTCTATTCTATTCTATTCTATTCTATTCTATTCTATTCTATTCTATTCTATTCTATTCTATTCTATTCTATTCTATTCTATTCTATTCTATTCTATTCTATTCTATTCTATTCTATTCTATTCTATTCTATTCTATTCTATTCTATTCTATTCTATTCTATTCTATTCTATTCTATTCTATTCTATTCTATTCTATTCTATTCTATTCTATTCTATTCTATTCTATTCTATTCTATTCTATTCTATTCTATTCTATTCTATTCTATTCTATTCTATTCTATTCTATTCTATTCTATTCTATTCTATTCTATTCTATTCTATTCTATTCTATTCTATTCTATTCTATTCTATTCTATTCTATTCTATTCTATTCTATTCTATTCTATTCTATTCTATTCTATTCTATTCTATTCTATTCTATTCTATTCTATTCTATTCTATTCTATTCTATTCTATTCTATTCTATTCTATTCTATTCTATTCTATTCTATTCTATTCTATTCTATTCTATTCTATTCTATTCTATTCTATTCTATTCTATTCTATTCTATTCTATTCTATTCTATTCTATTCTATTCTATTCTATTCTATTCTATTCTATTCTATTCTATTCTATTCTATTCTATTCTATTCTATTCTATTCTATTCTATTCTATTCTATTCTATTCTATTCTATTCTATTCTATTCTATTCTATTCTATTCTATTCTATTCTATTCTATTCTATTCTATTCTATTCTATTCTATTCTATTCTATTCTATTCTATTCTATTCTATTCTATTCTATTCTATTCTATTCTATTCTATTCTATTCTATTCTATTCTATTCTATTCTATTCTATTCTATTCTATTCTATTCTATTCTATTCTATTCTATTCTATTCTATTCTATTCTATTCTATTCTATTCTATTCTATTCTATTCTATTCTATTCTATTCTATTCTATTCTATTCTATTCTATTCTATTCTATTCTATTCTATTCTATTCTATTCTATTCTATTCTATTCTATTCTATTCTATTCTATTCTATTCTATTCTATTCTATTCTATTCTATTCTATTCTATTCTATTCTATTCTATTCTATTCTATTCTATTCTATTCTATTCTATTCTATTCTATTCTATTCTATTCTATTCTATTCTATTCTATTCTATTCTATTCTATTCTATTCTATTCTATTCTATTCTATTCTATTCTATTCTATTCTATTCTATTCTATTCTATTCTATTCTATTCTATTCTATTCTATTCTATTCTATTCTATTCTATTCTATTCTATTCTATTCTATTCTATTCTATTCTATTCTATTCTATTCTATTCTATTCTATTCTATTCTATTCTATTCTATTCTATTCTATTCTATTCTATTCTATTCTATTCTATTCTATTCTATTCTATTCTATTCTATTCTATTCTATTCTATTCTATTCTATTCTATTCTATTCTATTCTATTCTATTCTATTCTATTCTATTCTATTCTATTCTATTCTATTCTATTCTATTCTATTCTATTCTATTCTATTCTATTCTATTCTATTCTATTCTATTCTATTCTATTCTATTCTATTCTATTCTATTCTATTCTATTCTATTCTATTCTATTCTATTCTATTCTATTCTATTCTATTCTATTCTATTCTATTCTATTCTATTCTATTCTATTCTATTCTATTCTATTCTATTCTATTCTATTCTATTCTATTCTAGTTTTGATTAATAATAATATGTTATTAAATAATTCCAATTTTTATTTTACTTAAAATCAATTGTTGAGGTTGATATTTTAAGGTACTTTTTTTCCTGGTTCTCTTTATATTGTTTATATTATTTCTGTAATTCTTTTGTACAGAGTTACATGTGTAAATTTAATTAAAAAACAAATATTTTTCTCTTTATTATTTGTCTGTATTTTCTTGTTAACTATTTGTCACGCAAGTGACCAACATGTTTACAAATATATAGATAGAGGCATGTGAAATACTATATTTTTTATTTGTCCTTTACAAAAATATTCAGGTTATATGGATGCTCATAGTTATGCCTATGATTGTAGGAGTAAGTGTTTTTGAATTTACAATGCATATAAAGTACTGAATAAAAATTTAATAAAAATGGATAACAAAATAATCACAATGTCACCATATTTTGATAGCGTTCCAATACAGCAGCATTCATGTGTAGGCAAAAAGAAAAATAAATATATAAATAAATATATGAAAGTATATTTACACAGTGGAGACTGGACATAGAGGACAATTTTCTGACCCTAATCTTGGTAAATTTATATCTGTTATTTTGTCTTATCGCAAAATACTTTAGCAGTTACTTTGGTAACATTTGCATCACCTTTATTAACAACATCAACAGATATATTGTATGGGAGGAAAACAAATTAAATTAAATATACGTATGTATATTTTTCCGGATTTTTTTTTATCTTTTATTTTTTGTCAGGTAAACAGATACCAAAAAATTTGTTTTTAACATGTTCCATCTTATTTTGTTAAAACAATTAAAATTTCTGCACTACAAGTACTATAATTTGCAAATGATGACAATATAAAAAATTTATTTAAAAGTTGGAACATTTTATTTTTTTTACAAAGAAATTTAATAACTTTTAGTTAATTTTCCTTGTGAAAAATTATAAAGTAAATATTTTTTTTTTCTCCAAAATGTAACCTTAAGTTAGAGCACATGTGCTTACATATATCATCATTCATCACTATTTCCGGTTACTTTAACTTAAGCATATCATATTCGTTCCCTTTTTCTTAGCAGCTTATTGACTCATAATGATTTATGAATTTTTTAGGAAGATGTTGAACAAAATGTTTTGCACAATAAGTTGTGTTTACAGAAACACTGAAACCCTTTATCACCAGTATTAGCAGAACCAACGACATACGTTTGCGTCATACTTAAACAAAAAAAATATATATTTCTTCTCTGTTGCCCTTGAAGTTTTAGTTAAAATTATTTGCGGTTTGTGAATTGATAGTTTTGCTAAAGAAAAATCTTTAAAACTTATTTTTATTACATCTACAAAACAAAGATTAATTTTTAATGGCTAAAGTTTAGGCGTTGAAACTACGATTAAATTATTGCCTAGTTTTAGGCTGCATTATTGAAATTAGTATTACGGCTTTTAGAACTAAAAATACTTTTTACGTTTTAATTTATGTTTAAAACCTTAACAATACCAAATGAATTGGCTAAACAAAATGTGTCCATTTTATAGAATTATCCTCTCAAAGAAATGTAATTTTAAATTAACAACTTACAGCCTTAAACCGAGCTACTAAACAGGTGGTTTTCAAAAAAAAGATCAGTTTTTCTGTACTTTTAATTTTAATCTTGTACATAATATTAAAAGAAAAAAAGTTTATTGTTTTCAAACCGCCAGATTGGTCGAGAATATTGCTGCTCTTAATGGAAATATACAAGAAAATTTGAGACAGTCTAATACTTACCACTAGATTATAGCTTTGCTATTCCTAACATGTTGAAATAAAATGTTCTTTGTAAATCAAATTTATTTTAAAATAAGTATTAAACAAATTGTAATGCGGTTTCGAAATTTAGCGATTTTTTTTTTCATATTGGTGACTTTTTTTTTATATTTAGCGATTTTTGGGTATTTTTTCGTTTTAGAAATTTTATTCGTTTTAGTGATTTTTTTATTTTGGCGGTTTTTAAACAGCCTATTTTTTTCATTCTGGTGATTTTTTCACTATTGCGTTTTTTCCATTTCGGCTGTTTTTTCATTTTGATGGCTTATTTTTATTTTGAGGTTTTTTAAATTTTTAGTAATTTTGGCTACTTTTTCGTTTTAGTTTTATTTTTTTCAGTTTGGCGGTTTTTAGTTTAAGCGAATTTTTTTATTCTGGTGTTTTTTGTCACTATGTGGTATTTTGTCGTTTTGGAATTTTTTAATTTTTGTTCCTTTTATTTTGACGGTTTTTTTAATTTAAGAATTTTTTATGTCTACGATTTTTTTTATTTCAGCAGTTTTTTAATTTTAGCTATTTGGGAATTATTTTGTTTTGAAAATTTTATTAGTTGTTTTAACTATTTTTTTATTCTGGTGATTTTTTCACTATTGCGTTTTTTTTTCCTTTTGGCTCTTTTTTTCTTTTTATATTTTTAAAGTTTTGGCTTATTTTTTTAAGACGTTTTTTTTTCTTTTAATTTTTTAGCGA
Organism: Protophormia terraenovae; assembly: GCA_951394005.1. Classification (NCBI taxonomy): domain Eukaryota; kingdom Metazoa; phylum Arthropoda; class Insecta; order Diptera; family Calliphoridae; genus Protophormia; species Protophormia terraenovae. The sequence goes on from OX596076.1 coordinate 4,168,958, forward strand.
TTTTAGCTTTTTTTCGTTTTAGCTTTTTTTTTAATTTGGCGGTTTTTAATTTTAGCGATTTTTTTTATTTTGGTGTTTTTTCACTATGTGCTATTTTGTTGTTTCGGCCATTTTTTTGGTTTTGGAATTTTTTTATTTTTTCTATTATTTTAGTTTTGTTTTTCTTTTTTATGTTGACGGTTTTTTTAATTTAAGAATTTTTTATGTCTACGATTTTTTTTATTTCAGCAGTTTTTTAATTTTAGCTATTTGGGAATTATTTTGTTTTGAAAATTTTATTAGTTGTTTTAACTATTTTTTTATTCTGGTGATTTTTTCACTATTGCGTTTTTTTTTCCTTTTGGCTCTTTTTTTCTTTTTATATTTTTAAAGTTTTGGCTTATTTTTTTAAGACGTTTTTTTTTCTTTTAATTTTTTAGCGATTTTAGCTTTTTTTCGTTTTAGCTTTTTTTTTTAATTTGGCGGTTTTTAATTTTAGCGATTTTTTTTATTTTGGTGTTTTTTCACTATGTGCTATTTTGTTGTTTCGGCCATTTTTTTGGTTTTGGAATTTTTTTATTTTTTCTATTATTTTAGTTTTGTTTTTCTTTTTTATGTTGACGGTTTTTTTAATTTAAGAATTTTTTATGTTTGCGATTTTTTATTTCGGTTTTTTTTTCAATTATGACTATTTTTTTCGCTTTAGCAATTGTCTTTATTTGGAAATTTTTTTAATTTAAGCGTTTTTTTCATTCTGGTAATTTTTTTTCACTATGTTGGTTTTAGTAGATTTTTGTTTTGGAATTTTTTTATGTTTGCGTTTTTTTTTTTTTAGTTTTGGCTTTTTTTATTTTGCCGGCTTTTTAAGTTTTAGCAAAAATTGTTATTCTGTTAACTTTTTTACTATGGCAGTTTTTGTCGTTCTTGATATTTTTTAAGTTTGCGATTTTTTTTATTTTTGACTTTTTTATTTTGGCGTTTTTTTTTAATATAAGCGATTTTGACTATTTTTAGCGATTTAATTTTAGTGAATTTCTTTTGGTGTTGGCGTTTTTTAATTTTAAAAATTTTTTTTGCTTTAAATACAGTTTTTGTTATTAAAAGGGTTTCTATTTATTTTCATTTTACTTTTAAAAATTAAATAAAATATTACACAATTACTTTCATCACAAATGTTTATACCAAATTTATCATTTATTTTAGTGGTTGCTAGTTAATATAAATATTATAACTAAAGCTAAAAATAAAAGAAGATAAACTAACAAAATATTTACATATAAATGATATTTTTTTTAAAGCGAAGACCATTAATGCAATTATATTTTTATAAATTGATAAAAAAACATTTAATTATATAGAAATAAAAATATAAAACAAACAACTATACAAATTCATCAAAAATTTTAAACAATGAAAAACCAATTGCTTTTTAAAGTATAATTAAATGTTATATTTATATATAATTATATAATTATTGCTAAATACAATTACTTAATTTAAAATACATCTGCCACAGTAAATGGTTGTATTATTTTATTTAATAGTTTTTGAAAAAAAAAAAAAAAATAATAATAATAATAATAAAATAAAAAAATTATAACATGATTTAATTATATTGGAAATGGATATGATATTGTTTATTTTTATTTTTTAATTAAAAATATTCCTAAATAATAACAATCTAACAGGTAAACAATATATATGAAAAATTCTGTATGAAATTTAAATTAATTGCTTTCTTTTATTGCTTTGTCATATTTCCACGAATTTTATATATTGAATTGTAGTCCAAAGTGTTTTTAAATAAAAGGTTTTTACTAAAATTTCATAACTTTTATTAAGAAAATGTTATTAAATTTTATTTAATAACAAATTCAAATAAATATCAATCATACGCTCCCTGGGCTATAAATATAAAATAATTAAATTCTACGCAAATTTTTAGGAAAATTTAAGTTGTGAAAAAAATACAAAAATTTATTAGTTAAATTATAAATTAGAACAAATTTATATAAATAATAAATTCTCCAATCATTTTTTTATAAATTAAATAAATAATAAATATTACTTACATCTTAGAAATATTTATTCTAGAATCTAGGAAGATTTTATTATTATATGTCCTTTCAAAATCGAAATTAACACGAAAACAGCAAAAAAAATTAAAAAAAAGGAATTTACAGACAAATTTTATAAAAATGAAAAATAAATAAATAAATAAATAAATAAATAAAAAAAATCTGAGGGGTCTCTCAGTTCTTTCCAATATAAGTTATTAAAAGTACTAAGCTTCTAATCGTCTTAATTTAATTCTCTAGTTCTCGCGAGAATCGCGATTTGTAAATTTAAGCAGGTTGCATATGAAATGATATTTCGAAAACGACTTGTCTGATTCTATTTAAAAAATATCAAAATATTTTAACCAAAATTGTCTTTAAGTCATTCTTATATTACTTTTTATAAAGTAAACAGTTATGGAGATATAAAGCCTATTTCCTAAAAAAAAAAAAAATTTATTTCAAAAGATTTTTTCTTTTTCAAAAAATTCTAAAAATTCGAAAATTTCAAAAATTGAAATTTACATACTTTATTAATAAAGATAATTTTGTTTCAAATAAAACAAAATATATTTCATTCAAATTAATGCATAAATTTTGATTTCATTCAAAAATTAATGAAGATACTCATTTACAAATTGCATAGAAATATTAAAAATAAAAAAAAAAACAAAAAAAAATATTTTGTGATGATTTGAGACAGTTTGTTTTTAATTTATTTACACAAGTTTAAGCTATTAAATATTGAATTTCAAATAAAATTTATTAATATAAAATGTCTGATTTCTGTTGGAAGGTTAATACAATTTGCTAAAGTTAACTTAAATTAAAAACAATCATACGCCTCCAGATTTTTTTATTTATTATTTTTTTTTAATTTTTAAATTTTGAAAAAATAAACAAGAATTAAAAACTCTTAATTTGCAGCTTTCAAAATATAAGAACTGTCATACATATTTGCTTTTCTATCTAATAACTAACTGAAACTTTTAATTTTTCCCCCAAAAGTATGCTTCAAATTAAACTTAAAATAATATATTTTGTCTTAAATGTATGAAGGACTTTTTGATACTCTTTAGAAAATGTTTTAAAGCTATTTTAAAGATTGATATTTCATATTATTGTAAACAGAATAGCATTTAAAAATGTTTATACTAATATGATTGGTGTTAAATAAAAATATTAAAAAAATTGTCATCAAGTAGAATGTTTTGATGAGAAAAGGAAAATAAATTGAAAAATATTGAATACGGAGTGTATTCGAAAAAATCTAAACATATAAAAAATTTAATAATTTGGAAACGTTTAACCTTAGACTTTTGGCTTTTTTATATTTAATTTATAATATATTACAGTTTATAGAAAAATATAATTTTTATAGTTCTAACCATAGAATAGAACTAGAAGTTTATGTGAGAGGCACCTCACAATAAATTTTCCAAAAGTTTACTCATTTTTTTCAAAAGCCAAGAACAAAATATGAATTAGGCTTTTGACAATTCAATTATGTTTTTTTTTTCTCACATAAATATCTACATATTAATCTATGGTTCTAACCATTACTTATGAACTCGTGGACATTTTTTTATAACTCTTTCATTAAGAGATTTGATAGTTGTTTCAGTCAGTTTTTTGGAAAAGTTTGCTCATCTGTTTTTAAAATTGTCGATATTTTGGAACACCCTTTTTGTGCTCTTGAATTTTCTTTTCACAAGATCCCTATACCTCTCCACTGGTCTTAGCTCCGGACAATTGGGCGAAAAATGTGTGGACACATTGTGCTCTCTTATCAAAGGAAGTAGCCTTTTTGGCAAACATATTTTTTGTTAAGTGCGCAATTAGCGTTTTGCTCGAAATAACAATCTGTGGCTGAGTGAATAGATACGTCAGAAGAACGTGGGTTCGATTCGGGGTGCCACCATAGACGTTAACGGAAAATTATAAAATATAAATTGATAATTAAATAAAAATATATCAAAAGAAATAAAAAAAGAGTTTAAAAGTTAAATACTTTTATTATATAATATTAATCGATACTGAACATGTCCTCTTGAACCAGTGCTGTCCTATGATCTGCCCCAAGGGGCTAATAAGCCACCTCCAATGACAACCCCATGTAAAAGTGACAGGTTCCTCCCATATAAAGTTCCTGAAATGGAACTGGTCATAAGCCCGGAGAACCTGTCACGTGACTAGTTTTGAACCGGTTCTCTTTACTTTAGGGTAGTTATAGAATTATTTATAATAAAAGCGTTTTAGAACCACAGTGCATTTAAAATAATTTTTTCGGAATATCTCAAAGTTTAGAGGGTGTTTTGAATTAATTTTTTTTTTCTTTCTTTTTAATGTCCTTTAAATGATCTATAGCCCACATTGAGTCCTCTTTGAATTGAAAAGTGTAGTTTTGTAGCAGAGATTTGGCAGACACTTTTAAGTCAACCTGTACATCAGGGACGGTCAATATTACTCTTATTTGAAAACTTTTTCGTAGACTTAAAACATATTCCTTTATACTTTAATGACATCCAGTTTTTATCTTATAATACTCCTGCATTTATTATATACTGCCAGATAAGAACTACCACGTTACAAAAATTTTGCTAAAGTTGTTTACAGTTGTCGTCTAAAGAAATTAAAACACAATTTAGTTTTAACTACTTTTAAATAAGAAAGGAAAAGTAACCATGAAACAGCCATTAACAGGAAACGGAAACCACAACGTTATGAAAAACAGACTAAAACATGTTCTACACAAATTATATATAAAACTCTATAGCAAAGGTAAGCAAAAGGGTATAATGAAAACACAAAAATGATTACCACAACTAAACATATCCCAAAGAATTTTCTGAAATATATTTCTCCCAGATTTTATAAAGTTAATGTAATTTGATTTTGTTTTACATGGCAGAAATGAAAAAAACCAAAAGCAAAAAAATTAAAACCATAAAATCAAAGTGTCAATTGAACTGAAGAAAGGGTTACAAGCTATTGGAATTTCTTTTTGCTTTTCCTAGTAGACAACCATATATAATAAAATTATAAAAAAAATATGGTAGTTCATTATTTTTCATTAACCTATCGAAGTTAAAAGCAAAGAAATAAAAAAGGATTATAATATTTTGGCTTAGGTACACAGAAAAAATAAAATTTCGTATTCCATTACTGAATTTATAAAACCAATTATATTTTTTACTAAAATCGGACCTATCACTGAATTAGTAAAATCAAACATTCAAATTCGTAATTATTTTATTGAAAAAATTTTAATTTTTTTCTTATTAAAATATTTTTAATATTTATAAATTTGAATATTTGAAAATTCTCATAAAGTTTAATAAAAATAATACTTAGTTTTTGGTATATTTTCAAACAAATTTTATTATTGATTTTATAAAATATTTAATAGGATTTTTTTTAAAGCAATATTACAAAATTATTGCTTTTTACAATTATTACATTTACTTTGATATAAAAATGTAAACATTATAGTTAACATGTAAAATGTATATGTTGAATATTTGAATAGAAAAGAAATGTTCGTGTAAAATTATACTAACTAACTAAAGTAGCATTATTGATAACTACAAAAAAAAAAAACAATGTTGCAAATTTGTTTGAAACTTCTTCGTAATTCCTTTTATGATATACATAACTGACCTAAAAATAAACCCGATCGTTATTAAAATTAAAAATAGTTCGAATAGAATTCTACTTACCATTTGAAGTTTAGGAATAATTTTAAGTAACATGCATTGCATCTTCATGTATATTTTAAGATCCCGAATAATAACATATTAAGACAGATACAAAATCTAGATAAAACTGTAATGGAACAAGTAATAAGATCAATTATGATTATGAGTATATATGCAAACAACAGCGTTAGTATATTGTTAACTACGTTCAAAGTGTCCTTGAAGATAGAAATCATCCAAGAGAAGAGTTTTAAGAACCCCCTCTACTTTCTCTAACTTTGGCGTTGATATACAAAAGATTTTAATTTTAAGAGGGAGCATATCACAATGTCTTTCTGATATGACAATCAATATATTATTTGATAAAATTACTGGACAAAATCAGCTATCTTCAGGATGAAAATGGTTCTAATTTTGTTCTGGGTAAGGTTCTGGTCTAAATTAAAAAGGATTCTGAAGCAAACAGCCTTCGGCCGGATGTGGGGGTTTTTAAATCTGGTATATTTTAAATACCGACTTCGCTAAATTAAAGTTTTTATAAATAGATGATTAATTCCATTATCACATGCCCCCATTTCAGGATACAAAGAGTTCTTAATCAAGCAAGGTGGATGACAAAAGCAATATATGAATGTGAAATGGACTGAAACGTTTGTTCAGATCCATATAAATATGTATGTTCATCTCTAGCACGACATAATTACATATCGTTACCTAGAATGCAAGAGGTCGTAGCCACATTCTTAATTTTTTACACCAGAAACAATGAACATTATGAAAATGCAAAAGGCCGTAACAACAATTTTAAATTTTTTGCTAATCGTTAATCGTTCCTTAAAGCATAAAACAACCTTCGAATCTGAAATGGAACAAATTTAACGAGGGGTTCGTTTATGAAATTGCAGTTATTTGACTTGTTTGTATTTATGCCATTTTTGAAGATATGAATATGAAATTTTGTGTGTAGATGTAGTTTGGGTCATTATCCAAAAATCAAAAAACTATTTGATTTTTCCGTGATTACGGCCTTTTGCATTATAGGTGACGTTATACTACTTAGATAGTCACCGACGATTAATTTGAAAATGCTACATCTTCTGAGAACTTACCCAGATGTCGAACATAGAATTAGCAAAAAAGCTGCTGTGGTACCTTTACAAAACTAGTCCAAGACACATCCTTGTGAGCGCACATTTAAAGAGAGCCGCTGAACCAACCATATGAACGGGCATTGTTGAATCGACACATATGATATTATCTTTCGATCATCTAGAAGATACATAATACATATATAACAAAATCTGGACGAAAATTTACATAACTTACCTCTAAAAGCTTTCAAATGTTATTTTTTGTTTCATAATTTGTATAAATTAATTTTACTTTTTTGTTTTTGAAAATGTCAAAATATAGAAAATTGTTTTTGTTTTTATATTGGTTTTGAAAATATTTATAACCAATAAAACAAAATATTAAAATTAAATAATTATTTTAATAAAAAACAAATTTTAATCCAAACAATGGTTTATTAAAATAAATTTTAGTCATAATTTTTTCTGTGTATGCTGAATTTTAATGAAGATTTTCTAATAGAAAAAGCGAGAGACAAAAAGTGAAATTTTTGTTTCTAAAATTAGTTCATTTTTGCAATGGTTGACATTATTTTGTTGTAATTATTACTCTCACTTATTACTACCTTTTCATTCAATGGTACATGTTAAATTTAATAATTATAACTTTTAATATTAAAAATGTATTTCAATATATATTTTCGCTTCTATATAATTCCTCTTTCTGTATATTTAACTACCTGTTCATCTTCATTAAACACCTTGTCCAATTTTTTTAAATGTGTCTGAGTGCTTGTTTTCTTTAGTGTAACTGTCAAATGTCCGACACAGTTGGCATTTTGACTATGCTAAAATTTTTTGGTTTTTGTGATAAGAGCAAGAAATATAAAAAAGAGAAATCTTATCTCATGTTTTATATTTGTTTTATTACTTGTTTTAACATATCCAACATGACAGTCGTTGTGGCAAGGTTAGCAAATTTATGTAAAGACATGAGATTGTGGCATATAAGATAGATAAACTTTGTGGGACACTTAAACAAGGTTCTTTTAAAAATAAAGGAAATGTTCAAAAATGTTTGTAGCTAACAAATATTTTCATTAAAATAAGAAAATAAGCTTTTTCCACTTTTGTTATAAAATTTACTTCATCATTGTATTGAACGTTAATCAATATTTCTAATAAATAAAATTTTTATTATATATCATAAAAAAGGGTCTAGGAATGAGTGAGTTATAAGTTAATAAAATCGATTTATAAAATCCTTCAAATAACTTACGAAATTTATTTTTTCATAGATCTGTCAGAAATTTTCTTTAGAGTGAATTTGAAGTCTTTAAAATTCGCAACGAATGCATGTTGGGTTCATATTGCACTAGAATTTTAAAATTTTTATAAAACATGGAAGGGTTTAACTATAGAGTAATAACCAATGATTATTTTAAAAACAAAAAGCGGGAAGATATTCTAAGTTGTGTTCAAAGAAAAGTGAAGTGAAACGAAATAACAGATTTTGTCAAAAACTTAACAAAGCGCTACAAAAAAAGTTGGGAGGAACAAATAAAGATTTTATACCAGCTTTGAAAACTAGTTAAAGGGCGAACTTACTCTTCAGGTATCTTCAGAAATTACAAACGAAAACAATCTTGGGAGAACTCCAAAATCCCTCGACAACTGTAACGATAGATCTAAAAAGCGGATACTTAAGGATATCAATGAAAAAATCGGTTGTGAAAATATTCAAGAAACTTTGCTATATCAATTTCGATCGCAGAATCTACTCAAAAAAGTCGATATCATTCAAAAAGTTTTTAACGTTAGTCCACTAAGAACAAAACGGATTCTTAAAAGTATTCCAATGATAAGCTATGCAAAACAGTTCTAAAATGAAGAGGTATAAAAATTATTTTTGGATTTGAACCTAACAAAACAACAATATACTCATTTTAAATAGCATGCGATTGAAAAAGGCTCAAATCTCTATCCATAATATCATCACATAACTGCTGCTAGGAAGAATTGTCTGCCACCCAGGGACACTATTACACTCACACCTATTTTGGTAGAGGTACGACTTCAACTTAATCATACGACTTATACTTAATCATATAGCTCAACGCTTGCTACTATTGTTTAAAGGAAATGATTTGAAGAAATACAGAAACTAAAAGTTAACTCTCTTTTAAAAATGGAGATGTGATGGTTCTTCTGGACAAAAACAATACAAGTAATATGTTTATAAAAATACTTCCAACACATATGTTCATGATGTCATTTGTACCATTGCGATTGATAAAAATTTGGAAGTCTCGGAGCCTTCGATCAATAGGCTGCAAATAATAGATATTTGGAAAAATCAAATACCATCTTCTACAAAATATTGCAGACTAATTAAATTCGAATTTTAAAAGAAACCTCATGATGCCATTAGAAAAGAAGTCAGTGATATTAGAGCAGAAATTGAAATACTACAGTCATTCGAATTAGAGATTGACGGTCAGACAATTGAAGTAAGCTACAAATTAGGGCTAACTATGATAGATAGAAAATTAGACCAGGCTTTGATTGACACAAAGCCACCAAGTCCCGGAAAAATCATTAGATAATACTGATGCTTATGAATTTGGCTTATCACCACTACATACAAGAACACAATTCATGGAACACATACCAAAAATAATGATTTGGATTTTAGGCCTACATGATCAATAAGAAACAACCGATACCAATAAGGAGTTAAAAAGTTAAAAAGGAAAAAACATGTTCAGAAGGAATTTCTCAAATATGGGTTGATTATAGATTAACCAAAATAAGGATCAGACAATACAAATGATGGGAACACAGCAAGAAGGTTCTTTTCAGATCCCGAAAAAGCATCTGATATCTTATTTCAAGATTTAAAAAAATTATCGATATACTTGTGTGCAATGAAAAAATTTATGCTAGAAAATTTGGTAATTATGCGAAGGAAACTGCACGAATATATACAACTAAATATCCATGGAGAAATATGTCTGCAAAAGTTCACAAAATCCATTATATTGGAAAAGATGTCAGTAAGTATCATTTGGTACCACTTCGAGATCTGTCAGAGGAAGCCCAGGAAGAAAAGAATTAAGGATTACAGTTTTTATAAGGAGCACAATATCAGAAAAATATCACAAAATTCTACAAATGAAGATCTATTTAATATATTACTGGTAACGTCAGTTCCGCTCATCTCTAGCATTCGAAGTCAATGGAAAGTAAAACATCGGGACTTAGATGACGAAGCAAAAGGGCTGCTAGAGAAGAGAAATTATATGGAACTAAATATGGAATATTTGCAGGCTATTTTCCAAACGAATGAATAATAATTATAATTTTCTTTTATTTTTATTTAAGTAAAAAATAAAATAAACATAAAAAAAAAAAATAGTTATTATAAAAAATAAAAATTTGTGTGTTTAATGTTATTTAAATAAAAAAACAAAATAAACATTAAAAATTTGTAATTTTTCCAAAAATAACAAATTTTAGCGGAACTACCCAGCAAAAACTTCGCCTACTAAATAACGTGATTTGTAAGCGAAATCGGTATGAAAAACTGCTTCCATTTTTGGTGTTGTATCTGATGAATTTTGTTCGGGATGTCCAAAATTAAATAAGTTTTTTTTTTTTTTTTTGGGTTGCAAAAGAGTTGTTTTGGATGCTGTTTTTTACGCACAAAAAAAAAAAAAAAAAACATCAACATACTGGTTGCATTTGTTAGTCTGCCTTCTTACTCGCTACACCACTGTCGGCTTATATTTTTGTGTGCTAAAAAGTGGTTTTCATATAGGGAAATAAATAAACACAATTTATAAAAAAAAGCGTTTACCTTAAGTGGGAGTTGAATTCTCTTTGATTTTAAAAACACGTTTTTTAGTTAGGCGCTCTAGACAACTGATCCACTTAAAAATCAAAATAATTTTTTTAGGGACAGATTCTTGTGGAACCTGTTCTAGAATTGATAAACTGGGAACCTGTTTTAAAAGTTAACCTGTGTATTATTTAAGTGTTTTACAAATTTACACTTATGTGCATAATTTTTAAATATTTAGTATTTTAAATAAAATATTTAAATATTTTATAAATTATTAAAAACATATTTTAAGGTTTTATTTTAAACAAATAAATGCATGAAAATCCGCCCTCTGCATATAAAGAATGTTTCTTTTCTGTTTGGAAAAAAATTTCATAAATAGCTTTTTATTTTGCTGCTAAATGCCCAGTTGGTGAAACAAAACGATAAGAGGTCGGATTTTCATGCATTTATTTAATTTTTTTAAGTAAATTCTTAAAATACTTTTGGATCAATGGAAAAAATTTGACTTATGATTTAAAACGATGACAAACCTGGCAAAATCGCTACCAGCCAATTCACCCCAACCATTAGATGCAGGTTTAGGATTTCTTTTCTTAACTTATCCGAATGTAATAACAACGTTGCTATTACGAGGACATCCACGACATAATACCACCCGAATAGACCGATTTTTCTATACTAATATGCCAAAAACGTTGCATCAATTGGCGGTCACTTAAGCCATTAATAGCTATAGATGCAATATGGTCCTAAATCAGCACCCACTTGCAATTTTGGAATATGAGAGAAAACTTCCCAGAACCAATAGATCTAACTTGAGACAATTATTCTCAACTGTTATCCTGAAAGTATTGTACCCGGCATTTTAAATCACTGTCCTACGTAAATACAAAGTCTACGTAAATATAAATGATTAAAAATCTTTACAGGGAGAAACTTAACGCTTCATTACTCTACCGTAAATAAAACGAATCAGCTGACATGTTTTTCTTATGCGAGTTATATGTATATGTGTACTAAAAGACGTAAATGTAATGTAGTAACCAAATCAAATTAGGTCACTCTACGTTTTTTCGTGAAAGCTTTAACAACAGTGTTGACAACTTTTTATTTCAATTTACTTAAACTGCGTAAAAAATCGCTATAAAAAATGATCAATTTAACAGTTTATTTTGCATAGAGTTGAATCAATAATTTAAAATTAAAAATTTTTGTCATAAAAGCACAAATTTCGTTTTGTATACAAATCGCTAAAATACAAACCAATAAATGTAGCGATTTTCAAACTGATTGAGACTTACTGGAAATATGTATAATTGACATCACTGATATTGATGTGTACAAAACAACAAAAAGTATTGGCTACATTTTGGAGTTTTGAGTAATCATCCACTTACGTTTTTTACATTTACATTAACAGTAGATTAATGGAACCTTAAAGATTTCTTTACTCTACAGTAAATATAAATGTAGCGAATCAGCTGATACGTTTCGCTTATGAGAGTTATGTGTGTATGTATACTAACAAAAGTAAATGTAACGTAGTAATATATTCAAATAAGGTCGCTATACGTTTTTACGTAACAACTATAAGAACAGTGTTGACAGCTTTTTATTTCCATATACAAAATCTTCGTAAAAAATCGCAATAAAAAGTTAATTAATTGGACAATTTGTTTTGCAGTTTTCTTCACCAATTTTTTTTTTTTAAATTATTTAAATAAAGCGTAGAGTTGAAGCAATAATTTAAAATTAAAAATTATTGTTAAAAAAAAAAAAAAAATAATAATACAAATCGCTAAAACAAAAAACCAATAAATTTAGCGATTTTTAAACTAAAAGAGATTTAGTGAAAATATGTGTTACTGACACCGTTAATGTTTTTATGTGTACAAAACAACATCAAAGTAATAGCTACAAACACTTTATCTTTATCTTTTATCTGCTGTTGTGCGCCGTATATACTGAATGAACAATAAATATTGTTATACTGAGCTATGGACAGAATAATTACGTTTCTTAGAATACTTAGTTAAGGGGTAATTAAGATATGGACTAGCACAGAATAAGGTATTAAAACTCTTAATCTGGTTTTCAAAGCGCATAACATATAATATACTCTCTACCCTTAAATACCTTAGAGTATATTAAATATTAAATCAAAAAAAAAAAAAAAATTATTTAGTAAATTTTATGATGCGGCAAGATGGAGTACCATTTGGGGTACATACTTCCCCAACTGACTAAAAAATAAAGTTTAAATCATCACTTCCAAAATTATATGTACACAGCAATTGATGAATCCACGATTGATTTGTTGGGCCCAGCAGTCAATGTGTGTTGTTGTTGCTGTAATCTTTTAACTTTTTGTTTAATTAATTGATCTGCTCTTTTTGCAAATGAAGATTATGAATGAAATGAAAAAAAAAATAAATAAATAAATAAATTTAGATCATAATAACAATAAAAAAATTTACGTAAGATATTAATACGAGATGGTTTTACACCAAAAGAAAAATATTAGTAATATATAATAATAACTACATAGTAAATAGTTTAATAAGTAGAAAATATTTAATTAAATTAATTATTATCTATGATAATTTTATTTCTTATTTTATTTTTATAAGTTATAGATTAAATATTAATTATTTTAGATTAAATAGGTAGTTATTTTAAATTCAATTGCTTTACATTTTATAGAATAATTTTAAGGTAATTCTTTTAAATCAGAATAGTAATAATATTCTTTTACTTTAGTTTAATTTAATATTTAAATTAGGGATTCGTTAATTCATAATCATTTCAGAATTTTATTTTATTAATTCATTTTATCTTTTTATTTTAAAATGAGCGAAAAGAAGTGATTTTGAATAATTAAGTTTTTGTTAATTTACAATACTTGTAAATAAATATAAATTTAATAGGATAATGATATAATTTTATATAAATTTAGAGTATTAGGTTATGTAAATTAATTGAAACTTTTTGTAATATAATTTATACTATTTTTTTCATAGCTAGGTTTTAGATTTTTTCCGGAAAATTTTGCAATTAAAGTTAAAAGACCAATTAGATTTTAGTTTTAATGAATATGTTAGTTAACGATTAATAGGAAAATTTAATTAGGCGAATGTATATGGTAAAATATGGCTAATATATATAGAAATTTATATTAGGTTAAATAGTAATAAAAATACTTTTTAGGCATCCAGGTTATGGAAGATTATAACGTGGTTTCATAAAAGGCTTTTAGATTTATATTTGTAATATTTAGTTTTAAGTTTGGTTATGCTGTAATATTAACAAGTGCAAAAGTATTACGTAACTTGGAGGAAATCAGATATGCATATATCAATGTGATGGCCACGTGCAGCTAACAATCCTTGTCCACGTGTATTTCAAAATTTGAGATTAGGTGAGAAAATCCCCACGTAGGAAACAAGACCTTAGGGTGACAATATGTTAGGAAAAAATCACAAATCTAATATAATACCTCTTCTTACCTTAAGGTTTTTGCCAATTTCAAGATATTGAAATATTTGTTGAAATGATTAGAAGAATTAGTTAATTTAGTGAGTTTTGTAGATTTCCCAAAATAATTAGGATTAATTAATAAAACAACTTTAATAATTCTACTTCGCAATCACTATTAAAACACACTTTTTGTTGAAATTTTTCTTTTATTAAGAATGTCATTACTTTACGCTGCTACGTACTATATATAAATGATTGAAGATAATTAAAAAGTGGTGTAATAAAAGAATATATAATTACGCAGCAAAATTAATCAATTGTGCTAGAGGAATTATGTATGTGATAATAAAAATATCAATTTCTCAGCTAGTGCAAAAAAAAAAAAAAAGACAACTGATATAATCTTTATCATTTTTGAGTGTAACTCATTAAACAATTTACATGTAACTTGTGTGCATATGTATGTAATACTATGTGTTTCTTTCATTACTAATGTTGACTATTTTTCTAGCATGCTAGATAAAAGTTAAAGATACCAAAAGTGGATATCTCATCTTAGGGTAAACAATGTAGTTAATAAGTTTTAAGTTTACAATTAAATATATATAAACAATGTAATTAATAATGAGAGTGTTTGTATACATTGTGATATTAAAATTAAAATAGTTGATTTAAAAAAAAAAAAAAATATATAAATACTATTACTTTTATTGAACATAAAAAGTTAGATTTGAACAAAAATCGCAACACTGCTTATAGCTTTTTTTATAATTAAAGCTGATTCGAAAAATAAAAAATTCGCATTTTCATACTAAATGCTATAAAAAGAAATTAAAAGTTCAACTTTAGCCTTAAATTTCTCAACAACTGCTGAACCGATTTTAATGAAATGATTTTAAATATCTCTATTGATTCAATAGTTATAGAGTTTTGGCCGATGAAAACAATTCTAAGCCACCGTGTGTCGGCCTAATAAACCTGATATAATTTAATAATTTGATATTGAAGTGGTGTCAACTTGATACCAATTGAAATCAATTTTCGTTAACACAAAGTGTTGAATTTGAACACATATGTACCAGATTCGCTATTGCCAGTGAATGGTATCGTTATCAACACGTATATGTTAGATTTTCTCTGGGTGTATACTTTTACACTTTAATTTTCCCCAACCTGTATGTATGTATGTATTTAAAAGAAATAAAGTGGAAACCAAAAAAAAAAAAAAAATCGTGTATTTGAAATTGGTTTACAAAATTTCAATTACTATTTGCAAACGTAATGTTCTTTTTTTGTTTTGGCAACTTTTTGTCTGTGGTTTTACCCCAAAAGTAATTTTGAAACTTCCGTTTCCTGTTTATTGGCAAACAAAGTAAACATATTTTCATGTTGAAGTATCTGAGTAGTTGATAGTTATTGTTGCATGTTAAAGTGCAGTTAATTTACAATTGTTGGTCATTTTTTTTTTTTTTTTTTTTGTCAGTAAAAATTTTTACTGCACAACTTTCCCTTCTTTCATTATAAAATTTACATTGAAGCATTTTCATGTAAAGCACTTTCTCTCAGGTATTACATATGAAATATTTAGTTTATAAATATGTATAAGCAACAACAACAAAGTTACAACTACTATAGTAACTAGCAACAATACAATTGTTAAAATTTGGTTAGGTTATTGTTTATATCTAAGGACTAACAGAGTTACTGATTGAAGGTTTTAGTTGTTGGTGGTGTTATTATATACTAAATAAACAGTTGCTGATGTTTTCTTAAGGAAACCCAAAATCAAAATATTTTTGTACTTAAGCAACAAAATATTTCATCACTTGGGGAGATTTCTAATGAGATTTCTTGATGTGGTAATAGAAAAATAAATATAAAATATTATGATGAGAATTATTAAATAAAAGGATATTTCGAATAAATGAAATAAATAAAAAAGTATATGCTTAAATAAAAATTGTAGCCTCTCAATAAATAAATTAAATTTTGTCACTATTTTTTAAAATAATATATTTTGTCAAACAACTTGCAAACAACATTATCCACTTTTAACCTAAAACCGAGAAATGTTTGAAAATAAATTTAGTTTTAGTTTTCACATTTCCTATTTTTTTTTTTATTGTTTAATTTAATTTGTTTAAAAATGTTAGCCAATACCATAGAGAAATAGCCTTAATCCAATGTGATATTTATTGATTTAATTGTTGAAAATGACAAAATACAATCATCACCAAAACACAACATTTTGTGGTATGCAAATGGGAAAGTGCTGGTGGTGGTGGTAAAGAGGATAAATGTTCTGAAACTGAAATTAATGGATTTATTTTATTTTTCTACACATACACATAAAATCAATAATGGTTTGTGGAAAATTGACATTTACAAAATAAAATGAATTTGTTTAGTATTTTTCTGCAAAGCTATTGAATAGATAAATATTTTCTTAATTTAATTAAAATTTTTTAACAAAATATTTGCTTGTTTTTAAGAGGCTTTAGTAAATTATTTTAAGAATTTAATTTTAATTATTCTTAAACAAAAGTTTAGATAATTTTTTTTAACTTGTTTTATGACCACAAATGTCAACAAATTCAAAATTACTTTGGAAAAACAAAGACATACTTAATAAGATTTGTGTAAACCCAAAAAAAGTCACAAAGTCCTGCAGATAAAACTTATTGCAGCATAATTAAACAAATAGTTTTTGTTAGTTTTTTGAGGTCTAAGAAGAAATTTTGTAAGAAAATTATTTTAACAAAAAATGTGATAAATTAAAAATAATAATGTTAGATAATTAAGTGATAAGAAAAAAGAAGAAAAAAATATTTACTTAAGGTTTCAAATAATATAGAAAAACTTTATAGAACAAACAAAATATTTAAAGAAGAAAATAAACCAGATTCTAGCTTAATTTCTAGATAGAAAATAATACAGATTCAGACTTAATTTGTAGACAAAAAAATGGACAAAATTGAGCTTAATTTTTAGATAGAAAATAAACCGGATTTGGGATTAATTTATTGAAAAAAAAAAATAATAAGCCAGATATTGGCTTGATTTCTAAAAAAATAAGCCTGATTTTGGCTTAAATTCTAGACAGAAAATAAGTCAGATTAAGACTGAGTTTTCTTACAAAAAATAAATCAGCTTCAGTCTTAATTTCTATACAGAAATTAAACCATATTCTGACTTCTAAACAGAAAATAAGCCAGATACTGGCTTAATTACCAGAAAAAAAAAATAAATAAATTCCGGCTTATATTTCTGACAGAAAATAAGACAGTTTCTGGATTAATTTCTAGGCAGAAAATAACCCAGTTAATGGCTTAATTTTTAAACAGAAAATAGTTCAGATATTGGCTTAATTTCTAGATAGAAAACCAGGCGGATTCTGCCCTAAATTCCAGACAGATTATAAATCAGATACTGGCTTAATTTCAAGACAAAGAATAGGCCAGATATTGGCTTAATATTTAGACAGAAAATAAAAAAAAGTTTTTGCTTAATATAAGTACAGAAATTAAAACAGATTTTTCCTTAATTTCTATACTGAAGATAAGCTACTTTCGAACTTCATATTCCGGAAACAATTGACATATTTATCTGGCAAAAATTCCATTGAAATATTAATAAATAAGATGTTTTTTTAAATAAAATTACTTACAATTTAAGCTGTAATGACTTTTTATTATTTTTTTTTTGTTTTTTTAGAGAAATGTTAATTCTTATACCATTTGGCTTTTTACATAATCGCCTTTAAATATTAATAAAAAAAGTAATTGACAAAAATTTTTTAAATTTCCCTAGAGGCAGACAACAACAACAATTAATAAATAATTTATGAAAAATACACGTTTTTATTTCCGTCATTTATTAATTTTCATATTTCAATTTATATGGAATTTCTTTTAAAAGCAAACCCAATGCACTGTCGGTTAGTATTGTGAGGGCTATATTTTCATCAAATTGTTCATTAGGTTTCAAATACTTAAC
The DNA here is from genome assembly GCA_951394005.1 of Protophormia terraenovae. Classification (NCBI taxonomy): domain Eukaryota; kingdom Metazoa; phylum Arthropoda; class Insecta; order Diptera; family Calliphoridae; genus Protophormia; species Protophormia terraenovae. The sequence continues at coordinate 4,187,082 of OX596076.1, forward strand.
AAATATTTTTTTTTTAAACGTATACGTTATGAAAATTTTGTATAACAAAATTTTCATTCACTTCAAATTTTTTCCATTCAATAAAAATTTTCATATAATAAGCAAGTTTAAAAGAGAGAAATACAAAAATATTTTAGAAGGAAATACATTTAATTTTGGGAAATTTTTCAAATAGAAATTTATTTAGAAAACAGAACAGCGGAAATTATATTAACAAAACTTAAGGTAAGCTAAATAACAGTGGATTTTGGTTTAAATTTAATTAATTAGGAACATAATTGTTTTAAACTAGGATTAATATTTATGATAAGCTGCAATCGGGATAACAAGGAAAAGCTTCCGCAAATTACCCATTGCATCACAATAACTCACAAGATCAAATTCGTTAATCTTCAAAAGTTCAAGAACTTTACCGAAGTGTTTAAGAAAAGGAAAACACTAATCCTGAACATCTTTATGATCTTGATATCAACGCTAATCCTACTCCTGAACATAAATTCCTAAATACCTATTTAACATATTACCTGAATATTACGATACCTTAAAACTATCTGCACTGTTACTTATCTAAAATTGCTTCTTAAATCCACCTAATCATCAAAATAATCCTTCAAATTTTAAACTAATCTCATATCACGAAAACCTGATCTAATTTTGAAAATAATTCTCTTAATTTGACTTAAAACTAATTTAAATTTTAACTTAAACTTATTCATCTTAACTAAATATCATCTATCTTAAAACTAATTTAACAAAAATTTAACTTTTCACTGTAAAACCAATTTAACAAAAATTTAACTTTTCACTGTAAATTTTATTAAAACAACCTTAATTTAACTTACATTTTGCTTAAATTTAACTTAATATTTTTTTTAAATTTTATTATAATGTAAATACACATATACATATTACACTTTTACACATTTTACATTTTAAAACATATTACACTTTAACACGTATACTAAATGCATACATACTTACAAAAATTACAATTACACTAATACAATTTTTTTATAAATATTATAAAGTAATTTAAAAAAAAATATCAACGTAGCGGAAAAACAAAAATGAGAAGGACAACAGGCCTGCTGATCTCTTCATCATGTTTTGGTAAGCTTTACGTATGATCTTATTATTGAAATTCATTATTTATAAAAACCTTATTTTTATTTATAAAAAATATAATATAAACAAATTCAAATTGAAAAGAAAAAAAAAATAATAAATTTAAAAATTAACATAATGTTAAAATTATGTTAATAACATTCATTTCAACCCCTATTTTAAATTAACATAAATGTTAATAATTTTTTTTTTTCTTTTGAATTTGAAAACTTTTAAACTATATAAACACAAACATACATATACATAAATACACTGTGAAACAATATTTTTTTTTCTTTTGAATATTGATATATTTTTGTGTTAAATAAACTAAATGTGAAATAATTTTAATATTTTTGAGTTCTAATAACTTAATTATGTCTATTAAATTTTTTTATTTTTACGAACAGTTAATCGGTTGTAGTTAGGGAATCATATTAGGGCTATTTACATAATATTTTATAGTTAAATAGATAGGTTGGGAGGGTAACAAAAAAGAAGAAATGTCATCATCTTCTTTTGACAATTAGTTCAAATCAGGTTATTATTTTTTTTATTTTTTCTTTAATTAGTTGATATTCAGGTCTTTAAAGCTACCTTTTTAAATTTAATGATGGGTTCTTAGCCTATGTCTTAAGAAGACAAGAACACCACCCCAAACCCTGAGCACGGTCGGAAGAATAGGTAGCGTAGTCTTCTAAGAGATAGGGCATGAAGAAGCTTGAACCGTTACAGTATTGAAAATAAATAAAAAAATTTAATATTTTCTTGTAAACAGAAACTGTTAAAGGAATGAGAAAAATTCTACAATTTTATTCAGCATATGTTTTATAAAAAAAAAGTTGTTTATTTCTAAAAATAATGTTAATAAATCAATCATGTTAGGATTATTAAGAAGAATATATAAATTACAACTAAATTTACATTAAGAAAAATTAATATAAAAACATCTTTTTAATGGCCACTGGAAATTCTTTAAAATCACAAAATTGTTTATTATTAATTTTCAATTATTTACAGAAGAAACGAATGTACCCCATGTAATGTAAACAATATATAAACTTTGAAATTAATTAAAAATGTTAATATTTTCTTCTTAAATTAAATTCATAATTTTAATGTTTTTCTTAAATTTTCAATTGTTTACATCATGTAAGTAAAGTTTGCTTTACGCAATTAACTTAAATTGTGCTTAGTTTTTAAATTTATTTAATTTCACTTACAATTTTATCTGAAATTTTAGTTATTAATATGATGTAGTTAATTTGATTTAAATGTTATTAATATTATTCCTTTGAAATCATTTATTTTATATAATATATGTATTTAATTTGTAAAAAGTTTTTATTATTGACCTTGTGTGAATAGTGTATTTAATATAAACAATATAAATTTTTTAAAGAAATAAAAAAATGTGATGATTTCTTAAATTTAGTTGCTGATATTTGTAAAGAATGTATAAAGTTTTAATTTTTGACCGAAATTCTTAGCCTTTGAAAGGAATACTTAATTGTTTACATTGTGTAGATAGCGCAATCATTATGTAAAGTATATAAACTTTAACTAAAATTTAATACTGAATATTTGATTCTTTAATTTTATTGAAAATTTTAATAGTTGGCATGAATTTTCAATTGTTTACATCATGTATATTGCTTAAACTTTTTGTAAATAAATTGAATTTAAAAAAAAAAAAAAAAATCTTTAATAATTTCTACAATTTTATTTGTTGACATGATGTAGATAATTAAAAAATGTTCTTTAAAGGAAAATAGAATTTTTTTTTTTAATCACAACTTAAGAGTATTTTCTTTATAATTTTTTTTAATTATTGACATTGTGTAAAGAATACATTTTAGGTAAACAATATAAATTTTATAATAAATTAAGTATTTATTTTCAATTTAATTGTTAATTTTTATGGTTGACATAAATTCTGAATTGTTTACATTAAGTAAATAATGTATTTTTAATGTAAACGTTATAAGTTTTAGGTACATTTTCAAATTTAAAAATATTTCCTTTAATTTTATTGAAGATTTCAATTTAACAACGAATTTATAATTGTTTACATTGTGTAATTAATGCAATCTTAGTATAGACAATAAATAAATTTTGATTAAATTTGTTTTACATAATTTTAGCTAAAATTTTAATTGTTGTCATGATGTAAAAATGTACCTTTTTTGTGTATATGTTACAAGTTGCATTAAAATATACCTAATTAAGATAATTTGACATGAATTCGTAATTGTTTACATCGTGTAAATCATGTTATTTTAGTTTAAATAATATAAATTAAAAAAATAAAGACTAAAATTTTTATTTTTTTAATTATAATTGTTGACTTAATGTAAACAATGTACTTTTATCGTAAGTTAAATACTAAAAAGCAAATATCAAAAATATTTTTATACATTTCTTAAAATATAATTTTTTTATTTTATACAAATATTTTATATGTAAACAATATAACTTTTGCATTTAGTTAAAAAATTTTTTTAATTGTATTAAAAATTTCAATTGTTTTCTCTAATTTTTAATTGTTTACATCATGTAAATAATGAAATCTTCAAGTAAAAATATACATTTTTTATAAAGTTAAACAATTTCTATAATTATATTAAAAATTTTAATTGTTGTCACTAAATTTTAATTGTTTACATTATGCAAATAATGTAATCTTTGTGTAAACAATATAATTTTTAATACAATTTAAGATTGTATAACATATTCCTTGACTGTACTAAATATTTTCGTTGTCAAAAGTAATTTTTTAATTGTTTACATCATGTATATAATGTAACCTTAGAGTAAATAATATAAATTTTAACTAAAAATTAAGATTTTTAAATATTTCTTTCATTTTAATGATATTTTTATTTGTTGACATAAATTCTCAATTGTTTACATCATGTAAATAATGTATTACAAGTGTAAATAATGTAATTTTAAATAAAATTTAAATTTTATATAGTATTTTTAGTGTAAATAATACAAATTTATAGAAAATCTTTATTTTATTTGTCTGAAAAATACAGAATCTTACATAAATACAAATAAATTGTTTTTAAAATCATTGAATTGATTATAGTTTCTTGTATTTTTGAAAAAATTTTATTGTTAACATTACTTTTCTGATAATTTTGTTTCTACTTTAAATATTCTAACTTAAGTCGATATCTAAACAGGTCTTGTCTGACATTTCAATTTGTTTAATAAATTATTTGCTATCTCTGGTATTGCTTAGTGTTTTAATGTTGGTTTGCCATTGTAATTTTACGTTTGCAAAATATTTATAAGCAAATTTTCATTAATTTTTTGCAAACCAACTAAGTGCTCAATTGTATTTTATTTGTTATTTAGTTTCCCTAAATATTTGTTTCATTTTCCAATTTATTTGATATTAAACAGTCTACATTTTAATGTCATTTTAATTTGTCAAAACAAGCAATCTATTTAATTAAAACCATTTTAAAATGCAGCCAATTTTTTTTTTTAATTTGGTTTATTTTTTTTTCTTTTTGCTGATTTTAAATCTATTTGAATTAAAATAAAAATAAAATAATTTTTAACTAACTATTTAACAAGTCTGCAGTATTATTTTAAATTATTAAGTAAAGCTACAAATATTTTTAAGGCTTATGCTGGATAATTTTAACGCCCTCATTGTGTTTATGCTATTGTTTATAATCGCCTTTGTTGTAGGTGTTAATAAGTGTGTTAAGTGCTTACGTGTTTTGTATTTTTTATCTCTCAATTGAAGAGAGTTGTAATTGAAATAACGTAAAGTGGGTGTCCATAATGGTGGTAGAATGAGTAACGAGTAATAATAGCTAGACAATCAATTTCTCAATAATAACAATGTGTTTATTTATGTCTTTTTCCTTTTAAGCCTTTGAAGTGGCTTCTAAACATAACATTGTGATGTGGTTGTTTGGAATGTGAGAGTATAGGATTGTATAGAAATGGGAGCTAAGCAATTTCTCAATAATAATATTATTGTTGTTTATAAGTATTTGTATGGTTTTTGTTTGCGAGAATTTAATTTTGCTTCTTTACAAAACATAATATAATATAAAGGACAATTACATAAATACAAAGATAATGTGAATGTTTTATAGAGAAAGCAGCATTATTAAAACAAATATACAAAAAAAGGTCTAGACAAATGAATTAAAGGGATTAAAAAGACAAACAAGAGTAATTTTTAGAGATTTGTTTAAATATTAATCATATGTATATTATTTTCTTGCAAAATTACTTTAACATTTTGCACAAAAATAAGCACATTTTCTACTTAAAATCATGGTTTTTAGTGTCAATGTCTTATCTATATATACCTTTCTGTTTTATGTTTTTAATTTAATTAAATAATGGCCTCAGAGAACTACTCTTCTTCTGTGTTTTTTATTATTATCCTTAAACGAAAAATCTATTGAAAAACAAAGGAACTCCACAAAAATAAGTCTATCAAAGAATAAAATTAATTTTAATAAATTACTAGATTTGTAAACTTAATTATATAGATTATGAGAATGCTTCAAATAGTCCTAAAATAAAACTCTTTTTTGAATACTTCATTCTTTATTTGTTTAATTTTTACTTCAATTCATTTTAATGAATTTCCTTTATATAGCAAATAATTCAAAATAAATTTATTATCCCTTTATTTTCAGCAAAAACTGAAGGCTTTCAAATAAATTGCAAACCTTACTTTTTTAATGAAATTTTGTAATATGTTTCTTTGTAGTCAAAAGATTTAATGAATATAAATATTAAAGGTTTTGCAATAGAATCATACACAAACGGTTTAAATGACTAAAAAGAATAAAGTACATATAACAAATATTATTAAAATTATAAGTAAAGAAATAAATATAATTTTTTTTGTAAGAAACTATAACCAAAATTATTTAAAGCATTAAAACTAAATTATAATTCTACGTTTAGTAATTTGTTGAGAATTTTATGTTATTAATTATCAATTAAATTTATTTATTATTATTATTTTTTTTTAATTTTCTTTTAATTATTCTGGCTCAAAATTCATTGAAATAATTTTTAAATATTATTAAATATTATAATCAAATAATGGTTGGCTTTAGTTTTTACGATATAAAGATAACATAATATGTTGACTTGAATAATACATTAAAATTTTTCCGCTGTCTGTTATAGTCCTTGAGTTATATATATTTTCATTCATTAGCTCCTAATTAATAATACTCATACGCTTAGTATGACCAAATTTTAAAGCTTTAATAAAAAGTACTATTACTTGGATTTTTATGAAATATAATACACATCTATAATAAAAAAATGTTTAACAATAACTTAGGATAAGACTTTTGAGGCTTTTAAGAACAAATGACTACAGTTTAGAAATTTAAATTTAAGTGAAAAAAAAAAAAAAAAAAAAATATATATATATATATTTATCTTAAATTAAAATGTGAAGAAATGTGACAAGTTTTACTTATGTGTAAATTTAATTTTCTTTAACAACAACCTATATTTTATTAATTCATGTGTTGTTTTAATTTATTTATTCTTTTTAGCTTAGTATTTTAGTGCAAAATTATTGCTTAATTTTTTCAATAATTTTCACTATCCTCTAGTAAAGTTTAAAGTTTATTTTTCTTTTGAATTATTTATAAATTTTAAATAACTTTACTCTACAAGCGACTTAAAAAACATCCTTAACATCCTTAACTTTATAATGTTATATACATATATACCATCAATGCAATGGCAAATGTTGTTTGTAACTTACACACAATTAGGTGTAAGATAATATATCTTCTATAACTAGCAAAACTACAATTAAATTGTGTTGCAATTACACATAAGAACAAAAACAAATATAACGCATATAAAATGTTTATATAGCAGCCGCTATGCTGAGTAAGCATAATAAACAAACTGCAGTTGTTGTAACGCCACTGACTTCCGGTTGACTTTAAATATACATGAGTTAACTCTCATATACATGTTCATCCCATCATATTCATGTCATAAATAATTCGGTTCAAAGGGGCAGCAAAAGTAACACTAAAAGTTCAGTTTTGTATTGACCAGACAAATACATTGAGAAAAATATTCGGAAAATTAAAAAAATAAATAAGAATACTTCAATAAGATATTCAAGTAGAGAAACATTTCATTCATATTTTTTTATTTTATAGATTTTAAACAATTTGTTAGCTGTGATGATATAAATTTTCTCAATGTATTTTTTTCTTTTTACAAATAAACTACAAGTAAACCAAATACTAAAGGATGTTATAACAAAATCTGTAGCGACTCGGTCACGCCAATTCTACCAGATGTTTGAAATAGAATAGAATAGAATAGAATAGAATAGAATAGAATAGAATAGAATAGAATAGAATAGAATAGAATAGAATAGAATAGAATAGAATAGAATAGAATAGAATAGAATAGAATAGAATAGAATAGAATAGAATAGAATAGAATAGAATAGAATAGAATAGAATAGAATAGAATAGAATAGAATAGAATAGAATAGAATAGAATAGAATAGAATAGAATAGAATAGAATAGAATAGAATAGAATAGAATAGAATAGAATAGAATAGAATAGAATAGAATAGAATAGAATAGAATAGAATAGAATAGAATAGAATAGAATAGAATAGAATAGAATAGAATAGAATAGAATAGAATAGAATAGAATAGAATAGAATAGAATAGAATAGAATAGAATAGAATAGAATAGAATAGAATAGAATAGAATAGAATAGAATAGAATAGAATAGAATAGAATAGAATAGAATAGAATAGAATAGAATAGAATAGAATAGAATAGAATAGAATAGAATAGAATAGAATAGAATAGAATAGAATAGAATAGAATAGAATAGAATAGAATAGAATAGAATAGAATAGAATAGAATAGAATAGAATAGAATAGAATAGAATAGAATAGAATAGAATAGAATAGAATAGAATAGAATAGAATAGAATAGAATAGAATAGAATAGAATAGAATAGAATAGAATAGAATAGAATAGAATAGAATAGAATAGAATAGAATAGAATAGAATAGAATAGAATAGAATAGAATAGAATAGAATAGAATAGAATAGAATAGAATAGAATAGAATAGAATAGAATAGAATAGAATAGAATAGAATAGAATAGAATAGAATAGAATAGAATAGAATAGAATAGAATAGAATAGAATAGAATAGAATAGAATAGAATAGAATAGAATAGAATAGAATAGAATAGAATAGAATAGAATAGAATAGAATAGAATAGAATAGAATAGAATAGAATAGAATAGAATAGAATAGAATAGAATAGAATAGAATAGAATAGAATAGAATAGAATAGAATAGAATAGAATAGAATAGAATAGAATAGAATAGAATAGAATAGAATAGAATAGAATAGAATAGAATAGAATAGAATAGAATAGAATAGAATAGAATAGAATAGAATAGAATAGAATAGAATAGAATAGAATAGAATAGAATAGAATAGAATAGAATAGAATAGAATAGAATAGAATAGAATAGAATAGAATAGAATAGAATAGAATAGAATAGAATAGAATAGAATAGAATAGAATAGAATAGAATAGAATAGAATAGAATAGAATAGAATAGAATAGAATAGAATAGAATAGAATAGAATAGAATAGAATAGAATAGAATAGAATAGAATAGAATAGAATAGAATAGAATAGAATAGAATAGAATAGAATAGAATAGAATAGAATAGAATAGAATAGAATAGAATAGAATAGAATAGAATAGAATAGAATAGAATAGAATAGAATAGAATAGAATAGAATAGAATAGAATAGAATAGAATAGAATAGAATAGAATAGAATAGAATAGAATAGAATAGAATAGAATAGAATAGAATAGAATAGAATAGAATAGAATAGAATAGAATAGAATAGAATAGAATAGAATAGAATAGAATAGAATAGAATAGAATAGAATAGAATAGAATAGAATAGAATAGAATAGAATAGAATAGAATAGAATAGAATAGAATAGAATAGAATAGAATAGAATAGAATAGAATAGAATAGAATAGAATAGAATAGAATAGAATAGAATAGAATAGAATAGAATAGAATAGAATAGAATAGAATAGAATAGAATAGAATAGAATAGAATAGAATAGAATAGAATAGAATAGAATAGAATAGAATAGAATAGAATAGAATAGAATAGAATAGAATAGAATAGAATAGAATAGAATAGAATAGAATAGAATAGAATAGAATAGAATAGAATAGAATAGAATAGAATAGAATAGAATAGAATAGAATAGAATAGAATAGAATAGAATAGAATAGAATAGAATAGAATAGAATAGAATAGAATAGAATAGAATAGAATAGAATAGAATAGAATAGAATAGAATAGAATAGAATAGAATAGAATAGAATAGAATAGAATAGAATAGAATAGAATAGAATAGAATAGAATAGAATAGAATAGAATAGAATAGAATAGAATAGAATAGAATAGAATAGAATAGAATAGAATAGAATAGAATAGAATAGAATAGAATAGAATAGAATAGAATAGAATAGAATAGAATAGAATAGAATAGAATAGAATAGAATAGAATAGAATAGAATAGAATAGAATAGAATAGAATAGAATAGAATAGAATAGAATAGAATAGAATAGAATAGAATAGAATAGAATAGAATAGAATAGAATAGAATAGAATAGAATAGAATAGAATAGAATAGAATAGAATAGAATAGAATAGAATAGAATAGAATAGAATAGAATAGAATAGAATAGAATAGAATAGAATAGAATAGAATAGAATAGAATAGAATAGAATAGAATAGAATAGAATAGAATAGAATAGAATAGAATAGAATAGAATAGAATAGAATAGAATAGAATAGAATAGAATAGAATAGAATAGAATAGAATAGAATAGAATAGAATAGAATAGAATAGAATAGAATAGAATAGAATAGAATAGAATAGAATAGAATAGAATAGAATAGAATAGAATAGAATAGAATAGAATAGAATAGAATAGAATAGAATAGAATAGAATAGAATAGAATAGAATAGAATAGAATAGAATAGAATAGAATAGAATAGAATAGAATAGAATAGAATAGAATAGAATAGAATAGAATAGAATAGAATAGAATAGAATAGAATAGAATAGAATAGAATAGAATAGAATAGAATAGAATAGAATAGAATAGAATAGAATAGAATAGAATAGAATAGAATAGAATAGAATAGAATAGAATAGAATAGAATAGAATAGAATAGAATAGAATAGAATAGAATAGAATAGAATAGAATAGAATAGAATAGAATAGAATAGAATAGAATAGAATAGAATAGAATAGAATAGAATAGAATAGAATAGAATAGAATAGAATAGAATAGAATAGAATAGAATAGAATAGAATAGAATAGAATAGAATAGAATAGAATAGAATAGAATAGAATAGAATAGAATAGAATAGAATAGAATAGAATAGAATAGAATAGAATAGAATAGAATAGAATAGAATAGAATAGAATAGAATAGAATAGAATAGAATAGAATAGAATAGAATAGAATAGAATAGAATAGAATAGAATAGAATAGAATAGAATAGAATAGAATAGAATAGAATAGAATAGAATAGAATAGAATAGAATAGAATAGAATAGAATAGAATAGAATAGAATAGAATAGAATAGAATAGAATAGAATAGAATAGAATAGAATAGAATAGAATAGAATAGAATAGAATAGAATAGAATAGAATAGAATAGAATAGAATAGAATAGAATAGAATAGAATAGAATAGAATAGAATAGAATAGAATAGAATAGAATAGAATAGAATAGAATAGAATAGAATAGAATAGAATAGAATAGAATAGAATAGAATAGAATAGAATAGAATAGAATAGAATAGAATAGAATAGAATAGAATAGAATAGAATAGAATAGAATAGAATAGAATAGAATAGAATAGAATAGAATAGAATAGAATAGAATAGAATAGAATAGAATAGAATAGAATAGAATAGAATAGAATAGAATAGAATAGAATAGAATAGAATAGAATAGAATAGAATAGAATAGAATAGAATAGAATAGAATAGAATAGAATAGAATAGAATAGAATAGAATAGAATAGAATAGAATAGAATAGAATAGAATAGAATAGAATAGAATAGAATAGAATAGAATAGAATAGAATAGAATAGAATAGAATAGAATAGAATAGAATAGAATAGAATAGAATAGAATAGAATAGAATAGAATAGAATAGAATAGAATAGAATAGAATAGAATAGAATAGAATAGAATAGAATAGAATAGAATAGAATAGAATAGAATAGAATAGAATAGAATAGAATAGAATAGAATAGAATAGAATAGAATAGAATAGAATAGAATAGAATAGAATAGAATAGAATAGAATAGAATAGAATAGAATAGAATAGAATAGAATAGAATAGAATAGAATAGAATAGAATAGAATAGAATAGAATAGAATAGAATAGAATAGAATAGAATAGAATAGAATAGAATAGAATAGAATAGAATAGAATAGAATAGAATAGAATAGAATAGAATAGAATAGAATAGAATAGAATAGAATAGAATAGAATAGAATAGAATAGAATAGAATAGAATAGAATAGAATAGAATAGAATAGAATAGAATAGAATAGAATAGAATATTTATAAACATAGTTTTATGAGAAGTGTTTCAAAAGCAGTGAACAGGAAGTATAAAAGAATGGCATCCTACCAATGCCAACCATGGGTTAAAAAAGTACTTCCTTCCAATGACAATACAATGTTAAAATCGTGAATTTTTCAGTTGTTTTTTGCTGGGACTTTCTAAATATTTTTAGCTATTTTACGCTTTCAAGTCGCCACGAAACACTTGATGAAATTATCTGGGATTTTGCGCTTGTTTTAGTTTAGACAAGCATAATGATTGTACCGAATATCATTTAATTTGGAGAGGTAAGATCGAAATTTGTAATATTTTGTGCCGGTTTTAAATAGAATGACTCTATTACGTCTTGAGAAAAAAAATATGATAAAATACAAAATATTTAAAATAAAATCATTCCATAGAACAATAAAATACACAATTTATTATAACAACTTAAGCATAATATTACAATGCAAGTTTTATTATATATTCTGTGCAAGAAAACTACAATAACTTAAATAAATCGTAAAATTGAATGTACTTTTCTATTTTGCAAGAATATAGTTTGTAGTTTTCTATTGAAATACAAAAAGAGTAAAGAAAATTGCAATTCTTATCACCATTTTCTATTTTTCTACAATTCTTCAATGTTTATTTTAAATCCTTAAGCTCAACATATACAAAATAAAATTTATCATTTTCTAGTCACACAAAGGTTTATAAAATGCATGTAACGGTGTACAAAACCAACTCGTATTTACACATATAAGTACAATATGTTGTGGTGACAATATAATAAAGGTGTTTTTTTTTTAAGCATACAATTTGACATTTACTGACAACTAGAAAAAACCAGCTGTGGCTAAATAAACACAGCTGTAGTTTCTGGTTTGAGGTATAAATGTATAAAATATAATATTTTTTGAAATGTTAATTAAATGTTTTTGAGGAGTAAGTAGTTATATATAATGACAAGAGTTTATTTAAAATTAAGTTAAAATAAAAGGAATTACTTTTAGTATTTTTAAATTAATTACAATTTTTTTTTTTAATAAAAAAAATAAATAAAATTATAAATATTAAAAAAATATTTGATATTTTGTGTCTTATAGAGTTTGTA
>OX596076.1:4210000-4244117 GCA_951394005.1 Protophormia terraenovae
AAATTTCGTTATCGTACATGCTTTTATTGAAGAAATATTACCAAAAAAGTATGAAACGGACACCCTGTGTTTTTAGTTTTTAGCTCATAACTTTTTTGTTTATTAACCGATTGCCCATTTTCAATACCAAACAAACCTTATATAAGACAAATATTTGTGCCAAATTTCGTCTCCCTACGTTGCCCCGTTCGAGCTCTATCCTGCTTTCAACAGACGGACGGACATAGCTAGATCGACTCAGAATCTAACCAGGACTCAGAAAATATATACTTTGTAGGGTCTTAAATGATTTCTTCGACATGTTACACACGAAATGACAAAATCAATATACCCCCCCATCTTTTTGATGGTGGGTATAAAAAAGAATACACATGGTAATATCGTTTGTATGCAAGAAACTGTTTTATTAGTTACAGAGGATAATTATACGTTTGTCGATAATACCGTTCAACGTAATACAGAGCTAGTTAAAAATGCACAGCTGATGAACAAAATATTTATATCTTGATAACCCTAAAAGCATATGTTTTCAAATGTCAATTTGTGTTGCTTATCAACATTTCATAGCAACTAAATTAATTAGTTTGAAGAAATATTTAAAGCAGTATATACAGTAGTCGCCAAAATATTTGGATATAAAATAATATTTCCCCTTTGCATTTATTTTTTTGTTTCCCAAATATTTTTTTATACCTATTTTATATAATTTGCCATGTAAAATAAATGTTAAATGAATAAAAAAATCCTAAACAAAAATTTCATTTTCATTTATATCATTCACTTAAATTAATTTCCTTTTAATTAAAAAACACTTTAATATAATTGCAAATAAATTAGCATAATTATATTTCAAGACTGAGTATGAACAACCAAATGTTTCATAAGAAGCAACAACAGCTGCAAATTATTTGGAAATTTTCTTTTTCAAATAGACCACTTGCCACTTACTTTACAAGAAATGCAATAAAATAAAATTACTTAAATTTAAGCCATAATTTTACGAACGAAATAAATATTCTCTGCTGCAATTGTATTCATTAATGAAATTATGCTTGTGAAGATTTCCAATAAGAAAGAGCAAGAGAAGTGAAAGAATTTAAAAGCACAGTAATTGCTATTGTTTGTTCAAATACTTAAAGTCTGGCATTAAGTTGTGGATAAGAATATTAAAATTTATAAAGAGCATAATGAAGACAATGATGAGGCGTTAATATGGTGAAAATAATGCAAGATAGTTTCAATAAAAAATAATATAATAGGAAAACTTTAAGGCAAAATCTGTGACTTAAGATTAATTTAAGTTAAAGGATTATTAATTATTTCAATTATTCTAGAGGGAAAAAATTTCTACCTGAAAAATAATTTAAAAAAAATATTTTAAATTAAGCAAAATTATCTGTTTCAATTCAGCTTTTGTGTTATTTTTTTTATTAATAATTACCTATTGTAATATAAAGTTCTTTAAAATCTAAATCAGGATTTAGTGCTGAATTTGAAGAAGCATATTGAATTAATATCAATCATACGCTCTAGGTAACTTATTTTATATAACTCTTTTTGGAAGATATCTTGTAAAAAATGTTAATTTAGTAAAGCTAATATGAATCAATACATAGTTTAAAATAAAGTTATCTTTATTCCACAATAATTTATTTTCTATTTTCTAAAATGCTAACTTATAACAATTTTCCACTTATGAATTTTAGGGCCAAAGTTTAATTAAATTTATTAATTTTTATATATTTTAAAATGCCCCTGAATTATTGTTAAATCAGGAGTAAATAATCACTTGTATTAAAACGATTTTTTTTTGCTTATTTTCTGTTCATAAAAATCAGATTTTTATAAATTTTTTATTTAAATATTTTAGCAGTTTTTTTTTTCTTTTTTTTTTTTTTGTATTTACTGCAATAAATTCCAAAATTTTTTTATATAAAATAATATAAATACTATACTGAATAATAAAAACACATGACATATAAAAACCAGCATAATGTCTTTTTTGTATCAAATAAATTATTTTTATTAAATAAATTTGTACCACATGACGCTCATAAAATTTTAAATAAATTATTTTATTTATCATTTACTTTTCATTTATTTATTTGTTGTACTTTAGTTATTTGATAAATAACATTTTTTGGTAAAAAAAAATATATATATATTATATTATATGAACAATTTTTCGTATAATTTTTCACACACAAAATAGGAAGAAGATATTTTAAATCAAAATCTAATGAAATAAATTGAATATTTTTTTTTATTAATTTAAATAAAAATAAACTTTTTTATTAATCCAATTAATATTTTGCAGGTAAATTCAACTACTGTTTTAGTTTAAACATTTTAATTTATTATTATTTTTTCTATTATTTATTAAATTTATTTTTCTCTTCAATTATTTAAAACAGAAATTCCTAGAAATTTATTATCAAAAAAAATCTTTTGTTTTTAGCACCACAGGACGTATGATTATTATTAATTAATTCAATTTTTAAAACGTTTGATTTCAAAAGCAAATATTTCTAAATGATTTTTATAAACTAAACAAAAATTTTATGTGAAATAAAGTACTTTCTGAGAATAAACACCTAAGTAATATGACCAAGAAAATTCCATAATTTTTTTTGTTTTTTTTTTTTTTTTTTAACTCTAAAAAATGGCTCAAAATACAGGCTTTAACAAAATGTGTTTCTTGATTATATTATATAAAATATTTATTTTGTTTTATATCTTCAATATTTAATAATTATTTTCATAAATCATTTATTTTAAACATTATTCTATTTGGAACATCATTGCGTATACTTAATAATAATTATTGATTTTATTACAAATAAACTTATAATATTTTAACTTTTTAGACAAATTTTATATTTAATATAATAAACGAAAGCTTATATTCCAAACTAAGGACTGCTCACGAAAAAATCCGATCATGCAAATCTGCTTAGAGAAACTAAACCAGTGGGCGAATTTTTTTAAAGTGATATTTTTATTAATGACTATTATGTTCAAGTTTTAAACATAAAAGAATAAATTAGTTCCTGTTGGTTTTTATGGAAATATCTGATCTCTTTCAGAATTATTCTATTTAAAGGTTTTGTCATGTTTCGGTCACTTTTTTGCTGGAATAAGTCGACTTATTTTTAAACTTCGTTTCATTTTATGCTGAGCCTTTAATGTCCTTTAAATTATTTTTTACTAGAGTCCAATATCTTTCATTTGCACGGAGTTTCAGACAATTTGATGGATTAGCCTTTATCGGTACAAACTCTTACAATTTCTTTGTTACAACTCCATTGGTTTGTTGTTGTTGCCGGAAAACAGGGGATACACTGAATTTTATTAGGAAAGGGAGAAGTCTTTTCCAAAGGCACTCATTCACGTATATGTTAATGTAACAATTTTTTAAGAATGAAGTGCTTCATTCCTGCATATATATATGACTTTCCAAATCAAAAACTTTCTTCGGAATTTTGATTTCTTTGATACACGAAATTTTTCTGCCATAATCCCTCTACCATCTGCGATATAGAATTATTGGCTAGGAAGTTGAAAGAAGTCACCCTGTATGAACGTTTCATCGTCTGCTATACAGAAACAAATTTTCTGAAAAAATTCGTCCGAAGAACTTCATATTATTTTTTACCCCCAAATTCTTACTAACGTTTCTATTAGGATTTTTTTCTTACTTTATAGGGGTTTACTCTAGACTTCCTTTTAAATTTTCTGATAAAAATTCAAAGCAATTAACTTTTTGTGGCACTTTTCTTTCAAAGATGAGATGAATTTCTCTCAAAATCCTTTCTATTTTGCCTGAGTCCTACATCCTGAAGATACTATTTGTCTACCATTACCAGGTTACGATTCAATGACCTTGACTTCTTTGTATAATATAATTACCCAAGAAACTATATTTTGCGGGACAACAGCGTTCCTAGCAATTATTTTATATGACCAATGCAAGATTTCATGAAAAATTTTAATTATGTGTTTTTTGTTAAACTTCCATTTTAATAAAAACCAATTTTGCTATTACCAAGAAACTTTGCACATGGCAAGTGAGCATAATAGCAAATATAGGCCAGTTAACAGAATTATTAATTTTTCACTACATCAAAAGTTATAAGCCCAAGAGCATGCACGGATTTTTTTTTTTGTGCACAGTCCTTATTTTTTAAATTAAAAACATTTTGTTTATTACCAACAAAATTTTTTAAAAATTTATTCTAGTTGTTTAATTAAATATAATTTATTATATGTTTTTTAATAACTCTTACATATGTCAAATTAATTTATAAATTGATTTATAAATTATAATTCAATTAACACTTTCTATTGTCATTTGTTATTAATATATCACATAGGAATTTATTTGTCATTGTTTATTGTTATTTTAAAACTTTTTCTCTGTTATATTAAACCACTATAATTAAGTGTCAAATGTAATGAAGTATTGGTTTTTAAATTTATTTCATATTATTAACATTTTAACAGAAATTGGTATAAAAATTCATATATATGTTTATATTTATAAACAAATTAATTAATTAGCCTTTATTGTGGTTTATTTGTTGTCATATAATATTATTAATAATATAAATTATCTTTATTATCATATTATTCATATATAATCATATTTCAAATACAAACCTCAAAATTATAAATTATGTTTCCTTAAATTAATTACTAATGATAATAAAAATATAAAATATAAAAAGCTAATTAAAAGAAGTTGCTTTAGTTCAAAATGTATATATAGATTATAAGGCCCCCGACCGGATACATGAGGCACGATTCCTTTTTAGACACTTGCAGACTTACGGACATTTGCATTTTATACTTGCTGCCAAGTTTCGTATCTGCCGCCCCACTGGGGTCAAACAGACCACCAAGCTGCCCACTGTGGGAACAGACGCTGGTGGATTTTGACATGACACTGGATGTGTGGACAGGCGGATCTTTAGATTCAGCGAACTTGTTCCCCCGAGAAGTCCATTCCTGGCAAGAAGGGAAACGTCTGATAGCCGTCCCATAGGGAAAAACAGACGCTATTTGACAAGGGGGGGGGGGGTTAGTTCTTAGCTCGTGCTCACCATGAGCCCCTCTGGTATGGGTGGCCCTGCCAGTTCGGCCTCATGGGTTCTTACACTTAAGCCTTCGCATCGCTACAAGATGACTACCCTTCGCGTAGTTCATATTTGGCTTACAATTACACATTTTTTGATACCCATCTCGAAACAAAAGTCAACACTTTTTTTAGACAAATTATTCTCGACCCGTGACTTTCAATTGTTGGTAAGAAACTAAAAATGAATTTTAAAAACTTTTAATGGAATAAATTTGATAAATAAACCAGGGATTTTATTTATTTACTCTTTTAACTTTTTTACACAAAAAGTTACCCTTAAAGTTGTCCGTTCTTTTTTATTTATTTAACGTTTACATTAAGAAGAACTATTTTCTTTAATTCTATTCTCAACAACTATTTGCATAAACATATATGGTAACAGACCCTACATGTAGTAGACCCTAAAATACAAAATAGTTTATTTTTATCATTTTTTTTTGCATATAAGTTGAATATTTTAATTTTTTATTTTCAAATAGTTATATATAAACTAAAGTGTTTTTGTAGAAGACTGGGTTATTTGCTTTAACATTTGTTTGCAACAATATAAAACACAAGTGTGTTCAGACATTTAACTATTAAAACAAACAAATAAAAAATAAATATCTAGAAAAGATATTTCAATTGTACATGTACGCATGTAAAAGAACAAAGGAACACAAATTCCTAAAAAATAAAACACATATTTAAATAGTACAAAATAATAAATAGTGGTACGTATGATTGATGTTTACGTCAGTCTACGTTAATGCCCACCTTTGTTTGCCTACATAAAAAACTGCCTTAAATTCAACCATCTGGCAACTTCACACTTAGTGTGGTGAGTGTGCGTTGACATTTATTCCTTCGTTAAATCATGAATTGACGTTTGTTTTTTTTATAAGAGTTGGAGTTGAAGTTTTTGTGGTTAAAACTGTGCAAGACGGGCATTAAGAAAATAAAATAGAATAAGTTCTTAAAAAGTGAAAAGAAATTATTGAAAGAACAATAAAAACCAAAAGGATAAAATAGATAAAAGACCAAGTGTTTTAATTAATAAAATTCAAAAGGGGAATAAATATAATTGCCCTTTAAAGAAACGTAGTTTGAAGATAGTGCGGCTTTGGAAGTAGTCCACATTAAAGGTACCAGGAAGCCTAAGGAGCACAACAATTGATATTTTTTGTAACAATTAATACTCATACGCAGATGAGAACATTAACATTTATTTAAAAAAAAAAAATTATAATTACAATTAATAAAATAATTTCCAAAAATTCAAAAGTATTTAATTTAACATATTATTTAGAAGTTATTAAAAATAACTTAAAATTTTTACTAAGTTTCACTTTCAACGTAATGAAAATATACCTACTAAGATTATGAGAAAATAACAAATAATTCAAACAAAATTAATCTTAAATTTAACCAATACAAATATTTTTTGAAGTACATAATTGGGGGATACACAAAGTGTGCTATCATGTCGTATTGTCATAATATCATAAAATTTTACAAAGGAAAAGGAATAACAATATTTTTTATATATTGAAATATTTTACGACATATGACAATACGACATGATAGTACACCTTGTGAATCCCCCAAATATTTTAATAAATACACATAAAAATAATATAAAATATCAATCCTCAGTATTTATTTTTTCATTACAGAATTATTTAAAATTTTCCAAAATAATTTTTTTATGCAAGTCTCTTGATTTATTTTATTATGTAAACCATATTTTGTATTATTGTTTAGTTTGTGGTTAATTTAAAAATAAATACATATGAGCCAATAATTTATATTTATAAACTTTCACTTTTATACACACATAGAATAACTAACCAGCAATCACAAAAATAGCTCAACCCTACATAGACAATGACATTGCACAATTGTATTGTAAATCACAACATATGTAAGTATGAATTTCACATTAAAAAAATTATTAAAATCTTACGTATGAGTAATTTGATTTATTTTTAATAATATTTAATTACTCATACGTCTAATGATAGTTCTAAAAATAATAAGCTTCAAGCTCACAGTATACAATTCATTTTAAATATTATTAAAATATATTCAAAATCAGAGACTGTATTGACGTCCCTGCTACCCCATTGATAATGGTGAGCGTTCGCATCACATCCTAGGATCATGTACATCCCTCTCCTCCTGCTGTGCTCCGCCAATTGCTGCAGAGCGATGCCTGGTAGATCGGCCGCCTCGTATGGCATGTACACTGATGCCAGTATAAGCTACCTGTTTCCAGTAGCTTCTCATTGTACAACCGTTAGGTCTCCATTACTGAAAGAATGAAGAAGATTAGCGTTTAAATCCTTCCTAACCATTATACATGTTCGTATCTTTTCCAATGTGGATGGTATGAACAGATTGTAGCCTGCAACCCTCAGTCCACCTACTCTGGTGTTGTTAATCCAAGGTTCCTGGATAAGAGCCACATCCACATTGGAGTCAATAAGGAGTTTCGTCAATTCGGTTGAGGCTGCTTCACAGTGATGTAAATTAATTTACACCACTGTTGTCCTCTTTGGGTTTATCAGACTTAGAGTATCTAAACCTAGAAAGTATTTTATTATTTTTTTAATGAATTTAAATGTTATATCTTTTTACAATCTATTAGCACTATAGTAATATAACGCTTTTTTGTACTCAAGCATACTTATATTTGAAAACATCCTTACAGTTCATATTTTAGTGTTACATCTTTCGCCTTAAAACAGGCTACATATCCGCAATACCTGCATATATAGAATTATGTATATATATATATGTAAGTAATTACATAAAGTTTACATTCTATAAACATTTCGTTTTAGTGTTGAAATGAAACACATCTATTTTTTCGTTCCTCAACATATTTAGCAAAAACCATGTAAATTCTAAATACATTTCAAAACTGATGGTATTATTGTATGACTGATAACTCTGTTGTTGCTATTACTTTTATAGTGGTTTCTATTGATATTGATACGTGTAAATTTTCATAACCAAAGCCTTAGATAATAATAAATTTGTCAGTATTAGACTTTAAACTACAAGCAAAATATTCATTAACATCAAACAGACAGACAAATATAAACTAGCACTACTTCAACACTGAATAAATCCTAAGTAAAATAAACACTTTCATGAATATATAATATTGTGTAGATTTGTTTTTGTAGCTATTCCTTTAGCTTACCAACACCTAAAATGAGTGTTGTGTACAGATTTTGCGATGTAAAGGTTTTGCTTTATTATCATCCTTGAATATAGGATAAATAGGATTTCATTTGTTTTTGTTTCCGCTGTATTGATCTGCATTCATTTTTTAAAAAATGAACATTAATATATTTCTGTTTTATGTTATAGTGTGAGTATTTTTCACCTTTACTGTTACGCATATGTTGTGTTTTTTTTCAATTTGTTTACAAGAGTATTGTGTTACTTTGAGTTCATATAAATTGTAAAGTTAGTTACAACGCACAGTGCTTTGTTCCATAGACAAAAATCAAAATAAAAACATCCTTCAAATTGAGTTGAAATATACATTTTTGGAAAGGTTATAGTGTTACCTTCATATTTTTTTGAAAAAGTTATTTTTGTAGCTACTAGAGGGCGCTAAAGTCGGAGAATTTAAAGCCAATATCAATGAACCAAAAAGCTTGTTTTAAACTGTTTTAGGAAAAAAGTTGTCAAAAATTAATGTTTTGATGAAATGCAACGAAGTTTAATTTTTGAAATACCTCAGAATATTGGTAAATTAAAACTATTATTATCTCTTAAATATAGTGTTTAGAATATACATATATTATTGCTCAAATTTACACATATTTTTTACTTAAAAATTTGATGAAGGATATAAAAAAATTATAAAAAATTATAAATTTTTTTTTTTAAGGTTTATGTAAGTTTTTACAATTATTTAACAGATTAAAAAATATTTAGAGCCTATTTTTTGCCACAACTTTAAAAAAAGTTAAATTGAAAAAGTGTCTGATTATCCGTTTTTACTTCAATTTCAAAGAGTTCTCAATGTTGACGTAATTTATTTTGCTAAATTATATTAAAATAATTATAAGAATTATTTCGAAATTTAAAAAACAACTAGGGAATGAAAAAATATATTTTTTAGATCTAATATATTACGTTAAAAGTCCTCCAGATGGCGCTAATTATAGAGCATTTTTAAATTTTAATACAAATATTACATGAGTTCGATGGAGTATTAAAAAAATTAAAAGAAAAATTATAAAATTTTTTTTGCTTGATTCTAAAATTTAGTATTGTGTTTTAATATATAAAAGAAGAATTACTTCCTATTTTCTACACCAACTAAAAAAAAATAATAATTCAAAAAATTTATAAATTTCCTTATATTACACAAAAGTTAAAAAATTCTTTATGTTGAAATATTTCGTATTGTTAAATCGACATTGCTTTAAAATTTAATAAAATATTTAAAACTAAAAAAAAAATAATAATTTTGGGACCGGAAATCGGGCGAAATTAGGCAAATTAATGATTTACTGTACATAAAATGTGGGTGCAGAAATTAAAATAATATTTAAAAATTATAGGGCTTGGGGGAGATAGGTATGCCCTTGCTCCTATTAAATAGAATATTGTCTGACCCATAAAAAAACCCATTTCCAATAGGTATCGTAAATTTTGATACTGTTTTGTCCAGTATTTTGGCAGAAAATGCGTTTTCACATTTCAGAATATATGGGAGGTAGGCGTGTTCTTGCTCCGATTTTTTCAAAACTTTGTATATATTTAGTCTGTGTCTAAAGTAATATATGCACCAAGTTTCAACTTTCTGCCACACCTCTCTCTATTTTTATAAAATTAAAAACGGTGTGTTAGCCAGAAATGCGTTTTTTAGTTTCAGGATATATGGGAGATAGGCGTGTTCTTATTCCGATTTAAATAAAAATTGGCGGAATCATAAATAATCTGTATTTAACTGCAATCACAAATTTTGGTGCAATTCTGACCAGTATTCACGTAGTAAATCCGTTTTTTAATTTTAGGATATATGGGAGGTGGGCGTGTCCTTGCTCCGATTAAAAAATAAATTAGAATACATATAAGCAATCTATTTTTAATGGCTGTCACAAATTTTGGTAAAATTCAAACCAGTATTTTAGAACAAATTTAGTTTTTTAACTTCAGGATATATGGTAGGTAGGCGTGTCCTTGCGCCAATTTTTTCAAAACTTCATATTTATGCATTCTAGGCCCAGAGTAATGTGTGTACCAAGTTTCAATTTGCTACGACAACTCCTTCTATTTTTGTTCCATCGTTGTATGGGATCAAAGCACTGTGCAACTTATGTATCCTGCATAATTAGAGATTTTGTTCATAGCATAGTTTTAGGCTGTTTTCATTGTGCAAATGTTTGTATATATTATTTTTTCTATACAGACAGAACACATTGACAAAGAACTGAAGGCTTTAATTAATATGTTGCCTTTTTTTGTGTTTGTGAAACATAACTAAAATGTGTATTTGGTATAATACAAATAATAATTATTTTTTACTTTTTTCTCTAATTCTGATTTTTATTAACCTTGCGTATTACACTGGTCGACAAAAAAATCCTCCCCCAAAGACGAATGGTTGAAATTGATGCATTTTGATGTGCTAAATACGAATCTGCTTTCATTTTTTTTCCATCAGGTCAGGATTTTTTTTTAGGGGCGTGTCTAATATTTCGACCATAGTAAGGCCATTACTCTAGTATATTTCCTCATAACTCAAGAACAGTGAGTGCGATTGACATAAATGATACACCAAAAGATGCTTACTAAAAATATCTTAAAATCCTTTAAACTTAATTTTTTGAGTTTACATTGGTCCTTAAACTATCTGAACACAATTTCGTTGATTTTCACCTTATATTGGAAGTGGGCGGTAAAGTGGGCGAACCACGCCCATTTTTGGTTTTTGAGTTTATGTCAATCCCCGAACTATACGTACAAAATTTCGATGTCATACATGCTTTTGTTAAATAAATATCAGCAGAAAAGTATAAAACGGACACCCTGTGTTTCTAGTTTTTAGCCCATAACTTTTTTGTTTATTAACCGATTTTGCCCATTTTCAATACCAAACAAGCCTTATATAAGATAAATATTCATGCCAAATTTCGTCCCCTTACGTCCCCTTCGAGCCCTATCCTGCTTTCAACAGACAGACAGACGGACACACAGACAGACGGACGGACGGACATAGCTAGATCGACTCAGAATCTAACAAGGACCCAGATGATTCCTTCGACATGTTACACACGGAATGACAAAATCAATATATTTCTCCATCTTATTGATTGTGGGTATAAAAAAGTAAAATCAAAACGTGATGGAAAAATAGTGAAAGTGGATTCTTGTTTAGCACGTGAAATTCCATCTTATTTTTTTTTCCCACTAGTGTATCACCACTTAACTGTAGGTATGCTTGGGTATCCTAACTTAAGCGTTTTCAGACACTTATTTCGAAATATATCCTAAAGAGGATAAAAATTTGATAGTAAAACGACTTAAAGCCAATTTTATTCCGCATATTTTGCTGTATCGTTTATATAAATCGTGCATACCGTTCTCGAGTTATAGTGAAATATACTTGAGTAATCGGCCTATTTAGGGCACAATATTAGATACGCCTATAAAAAAAAATGCTCGACCTGATGGGAAAAAACCGAAAGCAGATTCGATTTTATTTATTTTTTTATTTTTTGAAGGAGCATGAAAAAATTTTTTGTCGACTAGTGTTATTAATATTGATTTGTTTCAGCTCCAAGTAGACATTAATCATACGCCACCATTATTATTTTTTATTATGTGATTTTTGACGTAATTATTTATAGCAATAATTTATATTTAAATCCTGTTTGCCTAAATAATTTCTTAAGCATTTTATTTATTTATTTATTTATTGCATTTTCAAAAAAATTCTTATATCAATCCTTTTAAAAGCTTCCAAATATACTTTTTGTTGCTTTTAGGACACCTTCACTTATGTCATTTAACTTAAATTGCACTAAAATTACGGCAAAAGCTAATATTAACAAAGTGAACTGAAATATAGAGAAAAGAAATAAAACCATAAATTGAATAATATTTCTAGCAAAATTGTTTAAAGCTTTTGATATACTTACCTTTCCAAAATAACTTAAATCAATATCCATGTAACCATTACAAGTAAATTTTATATGCTGATGCATTAATGTTAAAGAATATTCCTTTACGCCCTTAATCATTTGATTATCATGGGGATACAGCTTAAAGTTTAGTAGTAAAAGGGAAAACTGTTGGTACTAAAATAAATAGAAAAAGTAAAATGTCTCTTCTTGTTTCAAAAACATTCAATAAATACTCACTTTATTAATGCATTTTTGTGTTAAATAGCATAGTAATAAAATATTCAATAAAAGCATTAAAACAAAAATCAAACGAACTAAAATGTATAAAAAAAAAAATTAATTTTAAATTGTTTTTTAAACATTGCAGTTTAAAAATATAGTTACTTACATATTTGAAAAGTTGGATTATTTCCAAAGCTATATTGTACATAAGCCCAGTTCACTGTACACAAAATGACTATACCATTGTGAAAGAATAGCAAAAATATGGGCCAGGCAAAATATCTCTCCAATTTATAAACCAAATACCAAACTTCCATTAAGGACTCTTGATTTTGTCTTAAAATATTTGCATAATACCAGGCTAATGAAAGTTGCCTTTGTTCTTCATTTTCTACTTTACCCTTAAGACATTTTAAACTTTTCAACAACATTTTTAAATATTCATATATCAATTGTACATAAATACCATATTCCAAACACTTCATTTGCACTAATGTCAAAAAAAATATTACTAATAATCTGTCAACTAAATGTAAATCACTGGCTACAAGAAAGTAATTTAAGTAAACCAATAATGAAATCAAAATTGCCACAAATAGACCAATGCTTGTTAATAAACGTTGCCTTAGTTTTTGATCCTTAAACATAATCGAACACATAATAAACATATTGTCTTCTAATTTTTTTATCAACTGCAAAATATCCAAGAGTTTTTTATGATCATACCAGGCTTTATATTCCAATATGATCATCATACCAGCCATGGAATTATTTTGTAATAAAGTAAAAATTTCGGTTATAGAGTCTAGTTGATATTTGTGAGTATAAAGCTTAACAATCATATTATGTATATAGGCCACCCAGGTAACACTGGCTACTAAGCATAAGGAATACATTAAGTAGATTATAAGCATAAAATAGTATTTAAAATCCTTTTGTGAACGATAGATAAGAAAGGGAGGAAAATTTAAACCAAATAAGGAAAATATCCATTGATATATTTTTAATTCTTTAAGTAAAATACTGTTACTCAAATTGCCGCACATTTTAAAATTACTATTTTGTTTAAGAAATTAAAAAGCAAACTAAATAAATTATGCAGTAATATATTTGCAATTAGCTGTAAAAAAAAAACTAATGTTGATTTTTATCAGGCTTGTTTGATAAATAATAATTGTAATAGTTTTAAATATATTATGAAATTTAAAAGGTGTAGTATAACAAACTTGTATATACGCCGAGTGGAAACTTGTTGTAAAAATCCTTAGGAATTACTAGACTTGATAAGACTATTATGTTTAATGATTAGATTGTAACTTAATAAATAGTAAATTTTAAGAAACATTTTTTTACATTCTATTTGTGACAAAAGTTTATGCCAATTAATTGCATTTTATCTGCTAAAAACATACAAAAGTAAATGTAGTTTATATTTTTTAATTATTTGATTTATTTCCAGGGACCGCAATATTTATGACTTTTCACTTTTATTCTTTCGAGCAGATATAATAATTTAGTGATTTTTTTTAATAATTTTTCTGAACTTTTCCTAAATAAAAAAAAAAAATAAAAAATAGTGTTGTAAAACACAAAAAAAAAAAAAAAAAAAAAAAAAAAAAATAAAAATCGCTAAAATTAAAAAAATGTTTTTTCTGATTATTTTTCCTTTTATACCCTTCACTACAGGTGTAAAGGGTATATAAGCTTGTCATTCCGTTTGTAATTTACACAATTTTCGTCGGAGAGCAAAAAAAAAAAAAAAAAAATAAAAATGTATATTATCTGTATCCTTGTAAGAAATGATGACGAGAGGACCATGTCCGTCGGTGTGTCGGTTGAAATAATTTTTATGACGCCCACTGATAACTGCCATATATAATATATATATCAAGCGATTTTAAATCCTTTCGAGAAATTTGCTATTGAAACTCAGCAAAATCGGTTCATAAATGCCGGAGATATGCTTAGATATATCGGTGACAAAAATTTTTATAAAATTGCTTTTTTTTTTTTTTTTAATCCACCAAATTTGTTCACAAACATCCGATTTATGGGCCAAAATCTAAAAAAAAAAACGTTTTAATAATGTAAATACACACACAAACATTTATATTAAGCATGTAGTTCTTGTCGTTTATATAGAGGCTAGGTGAAGTTATGGACCGATCATAACCAATTTCAAAAGGCTTCATTCTTGTGTCGTAAAAGTCGACCTGTAATTTGTGCATAAGGTTTACATGGATAGCCAGCCACCCAGACAGGAGGACGGACATGAAGATGAAAAAAACTTTAAAACGGGGAAGAAATACCAAAATGGAAAAGTCGCCAAAATGGAAAAAATTGGCTAACGAAGAAAAAAACAACAAAACGAAAAAACGAAAAAAGTCAAAGCGGAAAAATCTCCAAAATGGAAAAAATCGCCCAAACGAAAAAAAACACCGAAATGAAAAAAAATCCAAAAAAAAAAAAAACGGGGAGATATACCAAAATAGAAAAATCGTCAATCTTAAAAAAATCGCTATTTAAGAAACAATTGCCAAAATAAAAAATTGTCATATTAACCCTTATGTTGACAACTTCATACCCGGGTATGTATTTCATTTTTAAATTAGTGTATTTGGAGTTTTGGTTGTCATATTAAATTAAAAATTTATATGTTTGTCAACAATATTGTTAGCTATGATATTCTGAAGAAAAAAGTTAAAAAAGTTTTTATAGCCAAAGTTATAAGCGTTTTTGTGACAATATCCCTTACGTTTACAATCAGCATACCCGGGTATGTACAGAGCAATTTATGGAAATATTTTACTGAATACAAATAAAATATTTATTTTGTTTCATTTTTTATAAATAATAGATATATTAGCTTATAATAAATTTAAAAGAAATAAATCGTATTTTAGGCTGCGTAGTCCATGCTTTCCGTAATATCTTCTTAATATTCAGCGCATACTAGTTTATAGCATTTCCTACATGTATTACGCGTTGGTCTTCTTCTAGAGCACATAAAACAACTCACTTTATTGTTCATTCTTCCACTAATGTCTCGAAGTTCTTGGCTTTGGATTAAAAAAAAAAATAAAATATTCATCTCTTGATCTTACTGGGCCTTCCAACATGCTTTCGATTCCACTTTTAGAGAAAAAATGTAGTATAATTTGTGCATTTTTTTAAATTTCTTCTATAGTTAGTTATTCGCTTAGCTGCAGCAGGAATTATCTTCTACGAATTGTTAAAGTTTTTAGTTGTGGATTGTTTTCCATATACATATATAATATTTGTAACAAAAATAGATACACCAGAATATTCTCCTTTTGTTGACGGTTCCCAAAATTAACAAATTGTAGTCCAGCATTAAATTAGAGGCCAAATTGTAGCTTGTGAACAACGTTTTCGTTCTCTAGAAAATGCAATCTCTTCCCATATATGTATTCATTGAGGTTTCAAGTGCATCTGCATCCATTTCTTCATCCGAATCAGATGTTCCAGCTCATAAACACTTTCCGTATTCCTAATTTTCTCCAGCATTCGACTTATGTACTATTCTTTGTCTTCAACATTGCTTTAGCTTCAAATGATAGGAAAATCAACAATAGGTGCATCTCAAAAGTACAATTTCATTTGAATTGGAAAAACTTAAAGTAAGTTTACAAAATACCTTTTTAGTCTGTGCTTGCATTTCATTATCATTCATCCAAGATTAGGTGAAAACGGTTATATAATAAGCAAATTATCATAAAAATGTAAAAACCTCAAAAAATCTCATAAAGAAATAACTTGCATGAGTGAAATCTGCAGGTACTTAGCAAAGATCAATAAATGAATTGCAGAGGTTTTTAAATGCACATGGAACAAATGAAACCGTTATACCTTTGAATGAAGGGATAACCCGATTATACTTGAATGGGAAAAAACTCAGGGTAATTAAAAAACCCTTCTAGATATTTCTATTTGTATTTTTAGTAACAAATAATGTAAAAACGGTTGTATAATAATTAGCACATAATAATAAAAATATTAAAACATAATTCGACTTAATCTTATAGTATATGTTACCTTATTGGATATGTTACCAATACCAAGATTTTTAAAACTTTAAGCTCTACATTTGTGTAAAAATAAATTTATTTAATTGACTGTGGGATTGAAAAAACTCATTTCAACATATATTTTATCAGACGAAGAGAATCATATATGTAAAAAATTAATTTTAATTATAAGAATCAGGAATATCTTTTAATTTCTTATGTACTGAAAGAAATATGTATGAGTGTTAGCTGAAATAATGAACTGGTTTTAAACCGTTTCAACTCAGTTATAAAAGGCATTTTAAAACAAAAGATGGACAGATAGATGGACACACAGATGAACAGACAGACAGATGGACGGACAGATGGAAGGATGGGCGGACAGACAGACAGCCAAATAATGTCAAATAGAATGATTATAAAATCTGTGAGTTATGAGAAAACGAAGCCCGTAGCTTAGGTTCTTCTATAAGTTCCATTTGGAAAGCTGATTTCAACATAGAGACGACCGGGCAGAAAGATACTGTTATTTCGATTCTTCTACATATAAACACTTTATAACTAATAAAATAATAAATAATTATTACACAAATTACGACGATTTAAAATCATTTACAAACGTATTATAATTTATTAATAGTTTTGCATTTTATAATTTTTCATAACAAAGTTAACAATTTTTTTTAGAAATACCTAGAGATTTGATAATGAGAAAATTTCTTAAGATACATACCGTGAGCGTCAAAAAAAAAAAAAAAAATAAACAGATATGCCAAAATTATTTAGCAATTAGGTAGGAATTGAACTCATAAAAACAATTTGCGAAAATAAATCGGAATAACGATATAATTGAATTTTTAAAAAAATATACCAATTTTTACGCGTCAAAAAAAGTAAACACTTGCACCTTTTTTTCATAAAAAGGTCAGTAAATTGTAAAAGTGAGAGAAGATCTTATATTTTTTTTTAGTTTAGGTTTCAGGAAAGGACCAAGTTATAATCTTAAATGTGTTTATTGCTTTAAAACGAAGAAAAAAAGGTGTTTGTTTAACAATAGAAAGACAAACTCCAATTCAAACTTGAAAATAATATCAGATTTATATGAAAAAGGAATAATCCTTGCAAAAAATTGCTACAATTTTTTCAGGGAATTATTACGGAATAATATATAAATATGCCAAACATCATACTGCAGATAATTTTCCTCTGGAAAAATGGCAAAATTATTTACAGACACAAAGATAAAAGTCATAGTTTGCGAAGTCAAAGAAAGTCCTTCTCCTAGTACCTTAAACAAATGTGAAAAGGTAACATTATTTTGCGCTTATTATTTTAGGGCTAGTACTATTTTAGAAACACTACACAAAAAAGACTTCCATAGAATAACACCACGTAAGAACACTACATGTCACTACATGTTTTACTCAATGACAAAAGTAAATTTAAATATTTGGTGCCAAAAAAGCACGAAAAATGTTGCAAAGATGGAATGAAGGCGTCAATGATCGAGACTCGGTAATGGTCTGAGGACATCTGGAGGCTTCAGGAATCGACAATGAAATAGAAGATCATATAAATAGTTTTAAACATTATTTGGATCCTAGCGTGCGAAAAATTAGCTTATTGCACAAATTCTTATTCCAAAATGACAAAGATTCCAAGCATTTTTCCAAAATTGTGAGGGAATGGTTGCTTTAACGTACTCCCAAACCAATTTGTAGTGACCTGAAGTCCCCAGACTTTAATCTACTCGGGCATTTGTTGGATCATATTCGCAAAAAAAATAGAAAAAGTACCACTATTTGCAGTGATCATCTCTAGCTGGCATTATAGAAAGAGTAACCCAAAATATCACTGAATTTTGCAAAAAGACTTTTCGACTAGTTGCCTAGGATATTAAAGGATGTAATAAAGTCAAATGGAAATTATACAAAGTATCTCATACAATTTCTTTGCATTTAATTTTAAAACGGTATACTTTTTTTTGACGCCTAAAAAAATATATTTATTCACAAAAAGTGCATTATTTTTTAATGTGCTGCTGTTTATAAATTTTTTTTCTTATCAATTCTATGTTTAGTGAGTTACCAAGCAAATGTGCATTTTTAATCTGAATATAAAATAACTTTATTTTGAAGGATACTTGCTGTTCACTTTTCTTTTTTGACGCTCACAGTATGTAAATCTAATAATTTCTTATGTACAAAAATTCTGGACAATTTTAAAGAAATAGTTTTAACTATGTATTTATGTATCAGATGCCCATGTAATATTGAATTATGAGATTTCTATACTAATTAATTTATAATTCCTAATATTGTTTTCGTTGCTCTAATGACACCTTCACTTAGGTTATTTAATTTAAATTGAAGTAAAATTATGACGTAAGCTAGAATAGGGAAAAAAATCTGAAATGAAGAAAAACATTTAGGCCAATTTAATTTTTAAGAAATTCATTTAAAATTCTTACTTTTCCAAAGTAACTTAAATCAATATCCATGTAACCATTACAAGTAAATATTATATGCTGATGCATTAATTGCAAGGAATATTTCTTTATGCCCATAATCATTTTAATGTCACGGGGATACAGTTTAAAGTTTAGTAGTAAAATGGAAAATTGTTGGTACTAAAATTTAAAGGCAAATGGATTTTTTATTATAATTATTGTTATTATTATCACAACATTTAATACTTACTTTATTAATGCATTTTTGTGTTAAATAGCATAGCAACAAAATATTCATTAAAATCATTGTAATAAAGACCAAACGATCTAAAAAAATATACAAGAAATTTAATTAAATTCTAAACCATAATTTAGATTTAAATATTTACTTACATATTTGAAAAACGGGATCAATTTCAAAGATAAATTGTACATATGACCAGTTCACCGTACATAGGATGACAATGCCATTGTGAAAGACTAACAAAAATATGGGCCAAGCAAAATATATCTCCAATTTATAAACCAAATACCAAACTGCCATTAAACACTCTCGATTTTGTTCTAAGGTTTTTGGGTAATAAAAAGCCAAAGGCACTTTTCTTAATTTTTCATTTTCCACTGAAATCTTAAGACTACTCAAACTTTTTAATAGCATTTTTAAATATTCATATATTAATTGTACATAAATACCATATTCTAAAAATTTTGTTTCCACTGAGGTCAAGAAAAATACCACTAAAAGTCGGTCAATTAAATTCATTTCATTGGATATGAGAAAGAAATTTAAGTATAATAAAAAGGAAATTAAAATTATTAAGAACAAACCAATGCTTGTTAACAAACGTGGTCTTAATTTCTGTTTTTTAAATATAATTGGACTCATAATAAGCATATTGTCTTCTAACTTTTTAATCAAATGTAAAATATTTAAAAAATTTTTATGGCAGCACCAGGATTTATATTCCATTATAAATACCAAAAAAGCCATGGAAATATTTTGTAGATAAGTAATAATTTGAGTCATAGAGTCCAATTGATGCATAAGAGTAATTCTTTTAACTATAATATTATGTTTATGAGCAGCCCAGCAAGCTGTGCTTAAAAACATTACGGAATATATCAAATAGATTAAAAGCACTAAATAATATTTTGCATTTTTGTGTGAACGATAGATTAGAAAGGGAGATAAATTCAAACCGAAAAAGGAAAATATCCATTGATAGATTTTTAATACTTTAAGAAAAATACTATTGCTCAAATTGCCGCACATTTTAAAATAAATTATTTTATAGAAAATTTAAAATCAAACTAAGAAATTTTTTACAGCAATTAATTTGCAATTAGCTGTTTAAATACCTATTGCTAAATTGTCAAGACATGTAGATTTTTATCTAGATTGATAAAGGAAAACTAATTAAAATGTCAAAGCAATGTATAAGTAATTTCAATTATATTGAATTTGTCAATATAAAAGTTATAAAATTAAATTGGTATTAAGTAGAGAAAAAGGCTAACAAATGAAATTTATTATAATTTTACAAACAGTACACAGAGAACTACAGATTCTATGTCACGGGATTTCTCACTTAATTCGAATACACGGTATTAATGAATACAAAGCCTCTAATCTACCCTTTTGGAATTGACTCTAGTTTTCGTGGTTTGTAAGGAGGTTGCACCATATATTGAAGCATATCTCGAAAACGATTTATCTGATTTTGTTCAAAAAAAAATATCAAAAGATTCTAATAAAAATGTTATTTAAGTAATTTTTATATTACATCTTAATCAGAGAGTTATAAGTTTTAAAAAATATAAAAAATTGTAATTGTTATTTTTATTATGATAACAACATACTTTCTTCATTACGTATATATATATATATATATATATATTTTGAAAACTTGAAAATGGTAAATAAAACATAAAGTATGGTATAACTCTTAAACCAATAATGGAGCATAAAAATGTACTAGAGGAAATTTTTAGGAAATTTTAATATATACAAGGTGGCGCAAAAGTAATCCTCCTATCAGAAAATGTGCATCAGCTGTTAGCTGCTGACCGCCAATCGCGTCTAACATACGCTCAAGCCATTCTTAATCACCACCAAGAGGAAGATGATTTTTCATCAAAAATAATCATGAGTGATGAGGCCCATTTCTATCTTAGCGGGTACGTAAATAAGCAAAATTTACGCTTCTGGGGCACTGAAAATCCGCGTGTAACCCACGAAGAGCCATTACACCCGCTCAAAATCATTGTATGGTGTGCTGTTTTCGCTGGAAAAGTCATCGGACCTTTTTTTTTTTCGAAGACGTCGCGGGCCAAACGGTTACTGTGAATGGTGAGCGCTACAGAGCAATGATCAACGAGTTCTTTTTGCCGCAACTTGATGAATTGGGATTGGAAAACATGTGGTTCCAACAGGACGGTGCAACGGCACACACTGCACGTGCCACAACCGATATGCTGAAGGATGCATTTCTCGGGCGCCTAATCTCCCGTTTTGGCGATTTGCACTGGGCAGCAAGATCGCCTGATTTGACCGCTCCAGACTTCTTTTTGTGGGGCTTTTTGAAGTCGCGGGTTTATGTCAACAAGCCTCAGACTCTTGTAGCTCTTAAAGACAATATCCGTCATGAATGTGAGGACCTATCGCCGGAAGTTTTGGCCAAAGTGATGGAAAATGCCATAAAAAGGGCTCAAATGACAATCAACTGTGGCGGCGGCCATTTACATGACATCATATTCCCGACTTGATGTAAAAAAAATTAAAAGACCAAATAAAAATAATCCACAAGAAGAATCAAAGTTTTTCATTTTTTTTTTTTTTTAATTACAGCCAAAAAACATCGGAAGTTTACTTTTGCGCCACCTTGTATAAATGAGTGATTCCATGTCAAAACGGACAGCAATCGGACTTGACATCTCTGATGTCAATGAAATTCACTACAAATATTGACAATTGGACTTGACATCTCCGATGTCATTGAAATTCACTACAAATATTGACAATTGGATGTGTTTCCCATTATTTCACCTAGCCCCCATACAAATATCCTCCCGGAAAAGGGTTTAACGATCATAAATCGACACAAATAAGTTTTATATGAGCATAAATAATAGTGTAAAATTTTACAAAGATCGGTCCATAATTTACCATAGCTCCCATATAAGGCCCTCTTTTGAAATCACCCAAAATTGAATAAATTCACATAAATGTCAGCATAAACGTAATATTCTGTATTCGTATGTTTTATTTTACACTTATGAGTATCGGTCCACATTTGACTCCAAGTCTATTAAAAGACCCCTCCCCGAATTATAATGTACACAATGGTGTAGGGTATCATATGGTCGGGCTTTACCGACCATATGATTCTCTCGTTCTTTTTTGATTTTAGATATTTTTCGTTTTAACGATTATTTTTCTTTTTGTCGTATTTTATTTTTTAAATTTTAGCGATTTATTTTATTATGGTATTTATTTATTTTTTGCCTTCTAGCATTTTTTCTTTCGTTTTGGCAATTTTTTCATTACGGCGTTTTTCTTTAGAGATCTTTTCTATTCAGGTGTCTTTTCAACGTCTTTTTAATTTTAGCAATTTTTTTCATTTTGCCGTTTTTTTTTATTTTTTTTTTTTTTTTCAATTTCGTCGTTTGATTTTTTAATCTTTAGTGGTTTTTATCATTATGGAATTTTCTTTCTCTTTAAC
Source organism: Protophormia terraenovae (assembly GCA_951394005.1). NCBI lineage: Eukaryota > Metazoa > Arthropoda > Insecta > Diptera > Calliphoridae > Protophormia > Protophormia terraenovae. The sequence continues at coordinate 4,232,695 of OX596076.1, forward strand.
GCTTTTTTCCATTTTGGCGATTTTTTCTATATTTTTGCGGATTTATACGATAAACGTAAAGGATATTTCAGTAAATGTTTTTGCCTACTAATTACAAAGAAGGAAAAAATTTAAAATTTTGTTAATTATTACATTAATTTATTATTATTTTTTTGGCCAATTATTAAGAATCATAATTAATATTAATCATACGCCTTCATTAAATTTCTTTTGATCATGTATTTAAAATTTTAGATACTATTTTTAATACTTTCCAAATATATAATTTGTAGCTTTAATGGATCCTTCACTTACATCAGATAATTTAAATTGTATTAAAATTATGGAATAAGAAAATAAAACCAAAGTTGTCTGATATAAAAAAATAAAATAAATAAGTTTCTTTATACTTGAAATTCTCTATCTTACCTTGCCAAAGTATCTCAAATTAATATCCATATAACCATTACAGGAAAATTTAATAGAATGATGCATCAATTGCAAGGAATATTCCTTTATATTCATAATCATTTGAACATCAAGGGGATGAAGCTTGATATTAAGCAGTAAATGGGAAAATTTTTTATACTAAAATTTAAAACAAATTAATTTTTTTATTGTATTCGAAAATATTTGTAAAACTAACTTTATTTATGCATTGTTGTGTTAAGGAACATAACAAGAGCATATTTAATAAAAGTATGATGACATAGACCAAACGAACTAGAAAGAGAAAAATTTCTTATATTTTTAAAAATTTTTTAAAATTTCTTTTACTTACTTATTTGATATATCGAATCAGTTTCATATAAATATTGCATATATGCCCAGCTTACTGTACACAATATTATAATACCATTATAAAAGAACAGCAAGAATATAGAGCAGCCAAAATATTTTTCTAATTTATAAATCAAATACCAAACATCCATTAAAGACAATTGATTTTGTCTCAAACATTTCTGGTAATATTCCGTCAAAGGAAATGTCCTTTCGAAATCATTTTCCAATTTCTCCTTAAGAGATTTTAAGCTCTTAAACAACATATTTAAGTACTCATAAATCAATTGTACATAAATGCCATATTCTAGAAATTTCAATTGTACTGACATTAAGAAAAATACCAACAATAATTTATGTCTTGAATCCATATCATTGGCTACCAGATAATAATTCACTAAAATCAAAAAGAATATTAACACAATCAAACTTAGGCCAATGGTGTATAGCAAACGTTTTCTTAATTTTCGAGCCTTAAACATGACAGGACATATTCTTAACATATTAAGTTCCAAATTCTTCATGAGCAGTAAAATATTTAAGAGCTTTTGATAACAAAACCAAGCTTTATATACCATTAGCAATTGTAAAGCAGCCATGACCATATTTTGTATATAAGTAAGTATTTCAGTCATTAAATCAAAATTATGTCTTTGAGTGGCTCTTTTAACTATAAAATTGTAAACATTGGCTGCCCAAAGAACACCGGCTAAGAGAAAAAGACAATATAATAAATATAATATAAGCACTATATAGTATTTAAAATCTTTTTGTGTTCGATATATTAAAAACGGTGGAAAATTGAAACCAAAAAAAGAAAATATCCATTGGTAGATTTTTAATTCTTTAAGTAAGATACTGCTACTCAAATTGGCCTCCATATAATGACTAGTTTTGAAAGAAGTTAAAATGCTAACTGGCAAACTGTAGGCATGTAACTGACTGTTATATGCCTACAATTAGCTGAGGCTAAATAGTTTATTGATATAGATTTTTATCTAGCTTGATAGAGGAAAACTAATTAAAAAGTCTACAATGCGTATGAGTAATATTAATTAAATTGCTTTTAGAAAAAAGCTAATAAAACAATATATATATAATAGCCTTATTAATTAAGCAGTTGGCTTCATAAAACTTTTACCACAATATACTAATTTTAATTTCTATATTAACTGTATTGGTTTCTATATAATAAAATATATAAAAATTATGTAGAAAAAAGTTATTATTATTTTTTTTTCTTTACTTTATATATAACGTACAGTTGCTATAGCTTTTGCTTCTATTTTTGTTCTATGCTATAGCTTTAATTTAATCCAATTTTTCGAAAAAAAAAGAAGGAAGAAATAATAATAATTTTTCTAAATTTAATAACAAAAATACTATAAAATGGATTATTTGCAACGAGTTACCATTTTTCAGAGAAAAATAATTAGGAAAAAAAAAAATTTTAATAATATAGCATTTTCAAAAAGGCATTAAAATGATGCACCAATTAAAGATATTCCAAATTATAGATACATGATAATGTGGAACTACGAGCAGATGGATAAACAGACATCGCATAGTGGTTGCAAAACGGTTTTTATTTATTGAATAAAATTTTATATAGCTAGAGCTGACCTGCTTTCGAGTTAATTTGAAAAAGCACAGATATCAAAACCGTCAGGGGGCTAGAGAATAGGCTCTCAAATTTGGTTAAATCAAATATGTAAATTTTTCAGACGTTTTCTTTTTTTAATTGAAATTCTCAAAACGCAAAGCTGGGATCAATAAAAACATGTGTCAGTTATAAACTTTTACGTGAAGAATTATTATTAATAAAAATAAATAAAATTTCTTCACACCATAACCCGATAAACCCTAGAATAATTATTATTATTTTTTTTATTTTTTTATTTTTTTTGAGAAATAATATTCATATGGATTGGAATAAAATTTAATCCAATAAATATATCTTATTGGAACTTTAATATAATAAAGATAAACTTGCTTTAAATTCTGGAAATTTAAAAAACTCCCACCTTTTTGTATCAAAATACCAAAAATGCCACTACGGAGAAGATATAATTCAAAAGTTGACATTTTTATTCAAAGGGGTCGAAAATGGCGATTAATTCAGGGAAAGGTGATATCAATATTTTAATGATCACGTTTTATTTTTTTATTGATTATTAGATTAAAAAAATCCATTCTTTTTTTTTTTTTGCAGAAATGTAATGTCCGTCTGTCTGTCTATACATTAGAGTTAAAGGGGTCAGAATTATATATAATTCAGGGAAAATTGATATCAACACTTTAATGATCATATTTAATTTTTTTATTTATAAGTAAGTAAAAAAATGCATTTTTAGAAATATAAGATATTTTTTGGTTGCATGCTAAAGTCCATTCATGGCACTTAATTTAGGAAAAGCTGATATCCGAATTTTGACAATCACCTTCTATTTTTTTATTTATTAGTAAGTAAGAAAATGCATATTTTTTTGCAGAATGACAATGTCCGTTCATCCGTCTATATGCTCACACTAGTGAACAAACATACCCAACCCTGATGCTGCTCATTAACGCCCCCAACTGCAGCCAACTTCTCCCCAATAGGCTGTCAACAAATAAGATCGCGATCTGTATAAACCCGAAGATTTTTGTGCATGTACTCGTTGTTTGAAAACTCCAAAGTTAAATTAAAATATCTCCCTAAAGATTATATATCCGTGATATAAATATTTTGTGAATAAAACCAAAAATAGTTCAAACCTTACCCTAATAATAAATTATATTTTTTAATAAAAAACGTTGAACGTTTTATAAATCAAGTTTTTTATTTATACAGTAAAAGCTTCCTTAACGGATAGCTCCCATAAGCGGACAGCTCCGATAGGCGGACGATTTAGGTGGCATTTTTAAAATAAACTAATTTCCGCTAGGCGGACGCTCTTTTGAACGGACGCGGACACCTGTTTTTAAAGAAAACATCTCCCGTAGACGGACAAAAATTAAAAAACGATACAAGAAATTTACCCAATATTGTATAATGAGATGCTTCTTATTTTAATTTTTGTTCGTGTTTGCATTCATATTCCATCTTTACTAATATTTTTTGAAGTTAAATAATCTGCTATTCGTATTTTATTTAACTTTTTTGTGATTTTGAGCAAAATCTAGTTTTTATACCCACCATCAAAAAGATGGGGGGTATATTGATTTTGCCATTCCGTGTGTAACATGTCGAAGGAATCATTTAAGACCCCACAATGTATATATTTTCTGGGTTCTGGTTAGATTTCGAGTTGATCGAGCTATGTCCGTCCGTCTGTCCGTCTGTTGAAAGCAGGATAGGGCTAAACGAGACAACGTAGGGGGACGAAATTTGGCACAAATATTTGTCTTATATAAAGTTTGTTATCGGTTAATACACAAAAAAGTTATGGGCTAAAAACTAAAAATACAGGGTGTCCGTTTCATACTTTTCTGCTGATATCTCTTAAACAAAAGCATGTACAACAACGGAATTGTGTATGCATAGTTTGGGGGTTGATATAAACTTAGAAACCAAAAATGGGCCTGGTCTGCCCACTTTGCCGCCCACCTCCCATATAACGAAAAATTTAAAAAAGTTGATTGTGGGTATATATATTCGGCCGAGCTGAATATAACATGTCCCAGTTATCTATGCCATGAAGACAGTCTCAATAAGGGGTCCATGATTTGTCATACAACATAATGGCGACAGATTCCTACAAATCTTGAAAACTTTCTTTAACAAAGGGCATAAAAATTCTGCACAACAAGCAGAGCGACATTGTCATCAGTCATGTAAAAAAAGCAATTGGGTGCTGCTTAAATAGAGGCCAGGCTACCAACATCATTTTTCCAAGTTATTCCTGTCGTTTTTAAATGGAGTAACATGCCAACATATGTAGATGGCATTGTGGTTAAACTTGTCTCCAACATTCTTTTTTTTATTTTTTATAAAGATGGTTTGGAGCAGTACAATACAATTATATTCCAATAAATAAAACCATCATTTGATTTTTAGTGTTTACGGGCTTTTGCATTTTAGTTGATGATATATATGCACAAATAAGAATATGTATACATATCTATAAGTTAATTCATTACAATCAATCTTGAATGTTGAAATAAAAAGACATAGTTCTAAATTACCCCTTGTAAAAAAAATATTATGTACCATATCCCATAGACGGACATCTTCCAATAGCGGACAAAATCTGCGTGACGATCGCTGTCTGCCTATGGGAGCTTTCACTGTATTTGGAATTAAACCGTTTACTCTTACCCTTTAACCCGTCAAAACACTATACATTTTGGTTAAATGAGTCGAAAATGGTACTTAATTCAGGGAAAGGTTATGTCAATACTTTAGTATTTGGATTTAGTTTTTATATTAATCAGGAATTAAAAAAATAATATTTTTAATTTTAAGAGTTTTTTTAAAAAACTCTAATGTCTGTCCTTTCTTCCGTCTGTGTATTAATTTTTGCAAACTTGCCAATTCAAAATCGTTTATTTTCTGACTCAATGAAAATATCGACTTCAAATTTTCTTTATTCAATAGAAATTTTTGCTCTTTAATAAACTGCAAACAATATGATAAAATCTGTTGAAAATGTTGGGATATATGGAAATGACTTGACCAACATCTTGTAAAGTTGAGATTGTTGAAATTTCAAATGAATATATCTCGAGAAATATATAAGAGAAATAGAAGCATGTTTTCTAAAGGATTTATCAAAGTTATTATGGTGATATAAAAATCTTGGAAATTGGGTAAAGAATAAAAATTCCCTAGTCGTTAAACATTTTCTATGACATTAGTAACCTATTTTGAAACGCCATAGCTCCGCTACGTATTTGGGATCCTGCTTCTAAACTCAAAATGTTACTATCTTCTGCTACGACTATGTAAAATTTCATGTAAATCCAACTAGCCGATTCGATGTTATAGATTTATTTTTGCCATACTTGTCAATGTTTTATAATGCAAAGAAAATGTCTTAAGCTGATTTTTAGATGAAATCTACAGGAGTTTCTTCGAAATAAATATTTTTTCTCAAAGCGGACTACACATGCGCACATTATTATTATTATTATTTTTTTTTTTTAATATTAAAGTGGACAATATACATATACTATTTTTCAGACAATTTTCAGAACAAACAACCTATAACATTTTAAGTTTTATTCTATGAAAGTTAAAAATTAATGTATTTTTCAAAAAAATAATAAAAATATTAGAACAAAATATAATTTACAAATACTTGAAAAAAAAGTAAACTTAAATACCTGAAGTTGAGGGTGCCATTTTAAATTTTTATTTTAAAAGACCTTTATTTAAAATAAATACACTGAAAGTTGATGAAAATTAAGACTCTTACTCTTTCTCAAAAATGTAAAAAAATGTTTAACTTTGACAGCTCCTTATAAAAGAAAAAAAAAACAACACAATCTAGGTTAAAGATTATAATTGATGTTGATATATAATTCTGTCTCCTTTTTTTTGGTACACAACTTTATAACAAAAATTTAAATCTCAAAATTCAATTAATCGTCACTTCTGACATATTTTACCCCAACGAGTGTCGTTATAAAAGCCGTTGGTCAAAAGATAACCAATATAAACAAATATATAAATGACATATATCTTTGTTGATCCCGGTATTGCGTTTTGAGAATTTTACAAATAAATTTAAAAAACTTCTGAGAAATTGAAAAAAGTTGTGTAGGGCTTATGAGGAGACTGTTGCCTAAAGAGCCTCCGTTTTTACTTTGCACGCATTTGCTTTAAGATTTCTTTTGAAAACGTTAAAAAAATTATATAATCCGGGAAAAAAAACATTTTAGAAGTGAAAGTATGTTACTAACTTTTTGGAATTAAACACCTTCATTGTAAAAATTGTTTAAAGTTTAAATTTAGAATAATAAAAGCTTTTACCAGATTTATATATTAATATGCTTTTTACAGCAATATTATTTAGAATTTTGTAAGAAATCTAGTGGATATCTTAAAAAAGTTTTTGGACCTAAATTAAGTCTACCAAGTTTCAAAAACTTTGTTAAAAAAGAAAAAATAAAAACGAGGTCAAAAATAAGAGAAAAATTTGCTTCGACCTAATTGTTTCTTAACTTGAAAGAGATAATCTACACATGTAAGCATAATTTTTGTAGAGATTAACAAGGAATATATCTAAATGATCATCATTTTCGTACTGTTTCAGGGGCAAACTTAATGATGACTTCTATGGAGGCATTGCAAAATAAAAAAATATCACCAGGATATGATCTTATTGCACCATAAATGATTAAGACTAACAATTGAAATAATTGTTTTAACTTTATTAAATATTAAATGCCGTATTAATTCTATACATAATAACGTAAGTCCTTATGTCCAGTTAAAAGGAAAATTTTTGTCAATATTTTAATATCCCCTGGCTACATCTGCAAAAGAAATATCGTAAAAAAATCGAAGTCACAATACATCAAACATTCATCATAGTATATTAAAATTATTAAACAGGTAAAGGAGTATAAAAGGTGTATTCTATTAAAATTTAAATTCCAGTTATAATATTTCTGAAGTTTATGACAGAAAATTCTTAATTTAAAATCCTATAAAATATTTTATGCAAAATATTTAAAATGCTAAAATATGGTCTCTTATACTGTTTTAGTTTTATGTTAAAAAATAATTTATTTCAAATCTTTTAAGATAATTATTATGTTTGAAAACTTGCAAAATTTTTAAATATTAAATCACCATATCTTTTTTTTATCAAATTTCGAAGAAATAATTTTCAAAAATGTTTATAATTGGTTGTATTCTACCATTTCCCACCGTAAGCCATTCATCCAGCCTGTCAGACAGAAGGACGGACATAGTTACATCAACTCAGAAAGTAATATTTGTTATTTTTGCACAATTATGTTAATTGAATTTAATTATTTTTCATTTAAAAACTATTTATTTAGCCTTATTCTCTTTTTAGAACTGTAGAAATTTTTTCAAATACATCTGCTTAAATCCTTATTAATGAACAGAGATTTATTTGAGATTCATTTGAGCATCAATTAAAACTATTTGCAAAAAAACATACACTTCAATTATAGTAATAAATGATTTTAATAAAGCAGGAAAAAAAACAATAACTTTTTCTTGCTTTTAAATCCAATTATTTTAAGCTCACGAGAATGAGTGCCAATATAATTGAATTAATTAGAAATATAAAAAGAAAAATATATATATATTTTTTTTATAATTAAAAAAAAAAATAATCAAATGGAAAAGATATTTGGAACAATAATTTGATAAAATTTTAAAGATATTAAATTTTACTTTTAGTTTTCTAATTAAATTGCATACGAAAAGTAATATTATGAGGACCAAAAAAGAAAAAAAGTACCTTATGTCCCATCATAACTTTTATGCCAGAATAAAAACTGTAACCTAATTATCTTTCAACTTTTAGTCACCGTTAGCTGTTAAATGCTTCTATTCTTCTAAATCCTTTTAATCCTTCCAAAATCGTGCTTTAGTGAAAACTACATGATGTACAGCATAATTGAGCAATTTTTATTTCATTTTTCTTTTATGATTTTTATTTTCTCTGTTGAGGTGTCAAGTGGGTAATATTCAATCATTTTATTCCAAGCGGAAAAGTGTTACATAACGTCAGGTTAAATATAAAAAACTCTAATAAGATTTTAAATATTGCAGGAATCTGATATTATGCATTTTTAATTTTCGGCACATAAAATGCCTATTTTTTAATAACCGTCTTAAATTGGGTAATAATCTACAAAAATTCGCTTAAGTAATGGAAGGGCTATAGCCGTTAGTTTTTTTTTTTTTTTAATTTGATGTAATAACTTGTTCATTAGTTCTATGAAAAAATACCACTTGATTTTATTTTTCCTTTCTTTAGTCTAAATCACTGTCCGTCCTACTGTCCGTACATCAATAAAAATTTCGTCTTATATGTACTAAGTCACTGTTTTAAATGGAATTTGGTAAATGAGTTTTTTTTTTTACCCCAATAAAGCGAATTTTTTTGAAATTTTTTTAATTTAGTAGCTTAATCATTAGTAGTTTGGAAAAATACTGTTTGATTTTATATTTATTTTTTCTCTTTAGGCTAAGTTTCTGTCCGTCCGTCTGTCCGCACCTTAATCAAAAAAATTTAAGTTAAAAGTAATTTAATGAATTTTGGTATGTGAAATTTTTTTGGCACAATATAGTTGAACCTTTGTAATATTATTTAAGCCATTGGCATTTTTGGTAACTATATGTGCAAGACCAAAAGTGAGAGGTAACATCAAACATTGTGCCATATTATGTTTGTATATTTTCATAAAGAAAAATATATAGGTGCAAGCCATAAATGCAGTAATTATTATTATTATTATTATTATTATTATTATTATTATTATTATTATTATTATTTTTATTATATTTAAATGTGATTTTAATATTCTATTACAACCTCAATTTGTCAACGTATATTGAAAAAAATGAGCAAAGGAGCACAATTTAATTAAAAGAAAATATATAGACGTTATTATAAATATGGGAAAATATTTATTTTAAAAAAGATATGAAATTAATGAAAGTTAAGAAGGTATGAAAAGTTTAAGTTTTAAAAAGATATTTTAAAAAGACATAAAACTGTTTTACAAAATGGAATACTATAAACAAAGTTTAACTTATTTTATAAATAAATTTAAAACTAATAGTAAGCAGTATTGTATTCATTATAAAGTCTAATATTACTTAAATTGTTTTATTTTTTTAATTTATTATTTTCATTTCAAAGGAAATATTAAACTTAATTGTTTGTTTGTTGGCTTTAAAAAATATTAAACTGTACTGATTTTGAATTTTTAATTTCATCATTTTTATCATTAAATTATCAATGATGATGTTTATCATTATTTTAATTTATATAAAATAACATACATATATTCTGTATAAATTTAAATAATATGTATATTATTATTACATATTAAAGCCACATATAATTAAGTTGTATTGATTTATTATCTGATCTTCATATTATTATACAATGCATAATAAAGCAGAATCCAACTTTTTTGGAAATAAATCTGTGACTCCTAATCGGAGCTAAACGGTTGTTCCTCTATATATACGATTTAAGATATTTCAATTTTGCTGAATCCTAAAAACATTCCTTTATGATTTATTACTTGATAAGTCTTTTGTTCTAAAAGCACACATATATGTGACAACTATTTTGAGACCTTTGCAATAAATTTGAAGTTAAAAATGATTTTTATAATGCAAACAACCATAGCTGGTTGGGGTACTCTGCGTTTGTGAAGATTATTGCAACACAAAAAAAAAAAAAAAAAAAAATCGGACACCCACCTTAAAGTATACCGTTTGACTCAGAATCACTTTCTGAGTCGATTTAACAATGTCCGTCCGTCTGGCTGGCTGGCTGTCCATGTAAACCTTGTGGACAAAGTACAGGTCGCAATATTAAAGACACTTATTTTGATCCAAGGACGAGACATATTGAAATTGGTAATGCTCGGTCCATTATTTCACCTAGACCCATACAAATTATTTTTTGTTATGAAACACGAAAAATCAAGAAATTAGCTTATTTATAGCGATTTATAAGCAATTTTAGTTTTCATAGAAATTTTCACTCAAAAATTGATTTTTGGTATGAAACAGGAGTGATCACGAAATTAGCTTAATTTTTCAAAAAACGCAGTATTAAGCGAGTTATAAGCGATTTTAGTTTTCATCGAAATTTTTACTCAAAAATTGATTTTTGGTATGATTTATGGGTGATCACGAAATTAGCTTATTTTCTCAAAAAACGCAGTATTAAGCGAGTTATAAGCGATTTTGGTTTTCATCGAAATTTTGACTCAAAAATTGATTTTTGGTATGATTTATGGGTGATCACGAAATTAGCTTATTTTCTCAAAAAACGCAGTATTAAGCGAGTTATAAGCGATTTTAGTTTTCATCGAAATTTTTACTCAAAAATTGATTTTTGGTATGATTTATGGGTGATCACGAAATAAGCTTATTTTTTCAAAAAACGCAGTATTATGTGAGCTATAAGCGATTTTAGTTTTCATCGAAATTTTGACTCAAAAATAGATTTTTGATATGAAAAATGTGTGATCACGAAATAAGCTTATTTTCTCAAAAAATTATCTTATTTTCTCAAAAAACGCAGTATTAAGCGAGTTATAAGCGATTTGAGTTTTCATCGAAATTTTGACTCAAAAATTGATTTTTTGTATGAAACGTGAGTGATCACGAAATTAGCTTATTTTCTCAAAAAACGCAGTATTAAGCGAGTTATAAGCGATTTTAGTTTTCATCGAAATTTTTACTCAAAAATCGATTTTTGGTATGAAACATGAGTGATCACGAAATTAGCTTATTTTCTCAAAAAACGCAGAATTAAGCGAGTTATAAGCGATTTTAGTTTTCATCGAAATTTTGACTCAAAAATCGATTTTTATTATGATTTATGGGTGATCACGAAATTAGCTTATTTTCTCGAAAAGCGCAGTATTAAGCGAGTTATAAGGGTTTTAGTTTTCATCGAAATTTTGACTCAAAAATCGATTTTTGGTATGAAACATGAGTGATCACG